>APFE030442320.1:0-18108 GCA_000404065.3 Pinus taeda | reverse complement strand
ATTTGGTTTTTAATGTGATTATTATCGTTGCATTCAATTGATTCACGAGATTCTGTTTGTTCAGATAACTTGTTGTAACGATGCATTACGCTTTCCATATCTAGCCTGGAAATTTTGAAAAACTTATTATCACTCGAAAATATGAGAACAGTTATTTCTGCATCGCAGAGGACAAACAATTCTCTGGCCTTCTTGAACAGACCTGCTCTTCGCTTCAAGAAGGTGGCCTTCCTGCTCGTTGGATTTTCTATCCTCTTGATCTCTATTTTCACTCTACCCATTACTTGAACTCTTTTGCTACCTGTAAATCTTGCTCTCTTGCTACCTGCGACCTAAATCTTGAACTCTTTTGCTACCTATTGCGGCCTTTATTTGTATATGATGTTTTCAGGTCTCTGACTTGTGACAAAAATAACAAAAAATTGATATTATATCGAAGTGCGGCTGAGATCTGATTGCATGCAATAACGTTTACGTATATAAATTAACGAAGTTTTCTATTTGTCCTAAATCTTATAAACGTTTCTAACTTTAGAAATGGTTACTTATCTGCAAGTTAAAGTTCGCGATTGCAGAGTGTGATGATTAACAAGAGTCCACCCATATTTCCAGCTGTGACCAACTTCCCAAAACATTCCATCCATACCTCCTTGTCAAAAATCTCAAATATTTCATTTCACAGAACCTTTTCAGACCACATCAAATCCCCCACATGGCCCTTCCACATCAGCCGACTTTAGCTTATGAGCAATCTCAGTAGAATTGTAGTTCAGGTAATAAGCTTTCATGGATTGAAAACTTCTCTTAACAGTACTAATTCTAACTTCCCAATACAATTCCAAACATGACTGAGCCCTACCATTTCTCTTAAGGAACTCTGCAATCATCTGAAGGCTTTCAATACCAACAAACACTTGTTTCGATTGGGGTATTTCACTACTTACCTTGAGATCCCTCGGCAGGCTATTCTGAAACAAAATCGACATGAACGAGGACTTGAGCTTCTTCATATAAATATCTAGCAGCTCCCCACCATCATCCAGATTTCCTTACCCAGGGCTCCAATACAACCCTGCAATCTGCGGATTGTGTACTTGTACTTGTCCCGAGTTCGGCACCATTTTCCGCATGTGCAGGGGAAATCTTCTTCTGGGTATCCTCGAACTTACTCTGGAGAAACCATTTCTAGACCACCGTGGACACCCCTGCATACTTCAACTATATCTGGCACACTTCAACGCAAACATCTGCCTTGCATGCAGGGCAAGGAGAACAATATCAAAAACTTAGGACAAACTAAGTTTCTTTTAAAATGTTTACATCGAACAACGTGAAGGTTGTAATAAGACCCCAATTATTTTCCGAACCAAAACTTTGGTTAAAAGTTTGTTGAATCAAAATTCCGAGCATTAAACTTAGGTTAAAATGCCAAAACACTGAAAATAAAACCGTCAAACTATGAACTAATGCTCAGTCAGCCATCGATAGATCGCTAATAGTCCCAGGGAGGGACTAATAATAAAAACAGAAAATACAGTTCAAAATTTATTTAAAAAATAAACAAATTCTGGGCTCGAAAACCTTCAATTATGTGTTTTCTACGTGGGAGCGCTACACTTAATACAAAACGGGCACCAAGGTGAGATGTGATGAGGAGGAAGGAATTTAGCAACTTGTTGGAATCTATCTAAGTTTGATAAAGCCTTTAGAAACGAGCAGTCAGGATAGGGTAGTATACTTTCTCTGAATCTGTAATTTCCCCCCTTCTAACTTTCTTCTTATAAAAATCTTTCATAGTGAATTTATTACTGAACGTATTATTTATTGTGCATCTATTATTTAGTGAAGTTATATCTCAACTTATTATTTATTGGGCATCTATTATTGTTTTTGTATTTATAGTGATTTGATAAAAAATTTAACACACTATACTAATTTTATAACTATTGAAAAATTTAAGTGAAATTTCTATTCCAAAGAAACACTATAACAATGATAATTATCTTATGAAACCAATGATGTGGAAACCATACAAGAATATGAAGGAGTATAACATTTTTCTGAAACAAATCAGAGTAGAAGGAAAAATGTGTAGGTCATTAAGTATTGTGGAGTATGTTGTGGAGTATGAGACATTCTAGTCTTCTATAGTTTCCCACCCAATGTTTTTCTCCTTTACTTTGTTGTCACTCTACTCTTCTTAGTTATTGCCTTTCTATTAAGCATTGAATTGTTATAATAGGAGATGATGCATTGTTCTTTCTTTTGGAAAAACTATTAACACATTTTCTTCATCATTAGGTTTATATTTTTTTTAATTTTATACTTTTTATCTAGTATGTTCTCATATACTACTAATTCCATCCAGGATGATGATTGTGAGTTGATGTGGTTTACAACTGAACATGCAAGATATAATTAGTTTTTACCTTGTAGGGGCATAACCTTCCTATACTACAAACTCCTTTTGAGGAAAACAACCCTTGTTAGAAAGATATAGGAGAGTGGGATGAATAATTTTGTTCATACACAATAGGCATTACTTGAAGTGCTTGATGATGTTTTCCAAGATGACAACTTTTTCCTCAACCAGCACACATAATCAATTTCTATCTATAATGTTGTAGAAATGTACCTCCTCTTTTTTTAAAAAATTGCAAATATCTAAACACCATAAACTTGATTCTACTATGGTCTTCAATGAGCCTTTCTTGTTTAGCTATTTTTTTAATAAAATTGGAAATGCATATCTTTCATAACTATCTATGTATGTAAGTTATAACCGAGCCTTATCTCACTATAAAGCATATCAAATATATAAATGTAATAACATACCTTCACAGGGGTTTAATAGCCATAAACCAATAGATATGGTATCCGGTTGCTAAATTTTGGGCATAGTTTCCCTACCATATGCAATATAGGGTTTGCAACAAAACTTGATCATGTAACTTGTACAATTTCTTATAGATATTTCATGCATAGTGTCTCTAAGATATAGAGTATAGGGTTTACAACATAACTTGATCATGTAAGTTGTAAAATTTCTTATAGATACAAAAAACTTAGTATCAAACAACCTTATACCTCGATAAAAGGAAAAATGTTCCTACAACCAAACCTTCCCTTTGTATGTAATCTGCATCCTTATCATATGCAAGATTCATATGCATCACTGTAGAGGTACTTTTATGGAAATACCAAATTTTATTTAGAGATATGTCTTCCAGATCCATCACATAAAACATATCAAAGGTTACCTATGGGTTGGTAAATATCAACCTTATCTATTGTTATATCAACATTTCAAGTACAAGAAATTAATTTGATTTTTAACAAAGGTTTAATAGCAAAAACAAACTCACAAATGTTGTGCTCAAGGGACAAAACATCATTCTCTTATCATCCCTAGAAAATATTCATGAATTATAGGGGTTGGAATTTTAAATTTGCATGTTTAAACCTTCTGAAATAATTTTACATGTTTCATATCAAACTATAACATGGTTTTACATGTCTTTTCTAGAATCTTGGTAGCATAATTTTCTACCTAACAACTTATCAATCATGTTTAAATAATTATATAACAATTATTCTTTATATTAAGAAAACTAAAATATAAAACCCTTCATAAAACTTGTGCAAATTAATATGCAAGAAAATAGAGTATCGAATAGAGCATTCTCTTAGTTTACAACTATGTAAAGTATTTCCATGCAAAACCATATTTACAACTAACTAAAATTATATGCTCATGGTAATATTTACATGTAAGTAAAATATATAGGCTAAAAAATATGAAATATTCATATACATATTATAGTATTAGTTATTCAATTAACAAAAGTGACACTACCATGAGGATCTATTACATGTAGGAAATAGCAAGAGAACATACGTAAAAAATAAACTTACCTACATGTATTTGTGTGTTGATATTTTTTGGAAAATAGGTTGTACCAAAATAGCCTCATGTAACCTTAGTAGTTGGATAAATAGTTGCAATAGAAAATTCCTTAAATGAAGTAACATATTAGAAAATTTGTGGCTATGAACCAAAAAGAAAGAGGTTGACAATTATTCTATTATTCACAATCAAAGATGGAATTTTTTTTTTTTGTATGCATATGCATGAAGGGAAATTTTCATAACTAAACCATCAAGGGATTAGGCCTAAACCCAAATGGAGAAATGTATGACACACATTTACAATAAAATTAAAGTGCAAAAAAATTGGCATGTATATAATGAATGGTACAAATTCCCATGGGGATGAAAAAGTGAGAAATTTAGCCTAAGAACACTTTTCAATTAGAGGGGTCAGAAATATCATACATGAGAGTGTCCCATATGTAATGTTAGAATTGAACAACCAATAATCTAGTAGAAACACACCTAATTCATGCATCATTACCATAGTCTACTAAATCCAAGGAAGTAAAATAAGAATAGGTTTATGGATACAAATCAAATACTAAGGAAAGTACAATAGTTGTAGAACATATTGAAATAATTTATCCAATTTTCATTAGTAATTTTTAGACTAAGCCGTTTTCTTGTTTGGTTACTCAATTAGCCAATAGCCAATAGCTCCTATTAGAAACCTCCGTACACCAGGAAAATTGATATTGTCAACAAATGTCTAAAAGGATATATTTGTTTATTTTCATTTGTTAAAGGGACTCAATTGTAAAAGGGTTTCCCTTCTTAAAATTGTGATACAACATATCCTTCTATACTTCATAAAAAAATCCCCATTTACCTCATTTTATGGCTATCATCATCCATCAATCCCACCAACCTTTAGAGGAAAAGTGAAGGTCAAAGAAATGGATGACCACATAGAGAACTTTGAAGATATTCCCCAAATATTAAAGCATAATTTCTTTGGCACAAAATAGTATGAAATAACAAGCATATCCACATTGTAGTGAATATGAAATTGAAGTGGGAGACTCGTTATTTTTAAGGATACAACCATACAAATTGATGTCGATCAAGAAACAAACTAAGGATCTAAATTATCACCCTTGTAATACTATCACTAAGAGGTATTATAAAGGATTGCGAGTATGGCTTACAAAATGGAGCATGGTAGAAACTATATGACTATTAGTAAATGAGGTATGTCATTAACAAATGTGAGGAGACCCATAAATAATGAAAATGGACCCCAAGAAGCCTAACAGAACCCACATAGTGGGAATAAACATGTTAACATTTAATACTCATTGATTGAACTGATTAAGAGTCAATAAGGTAAACTCATTGTCCGTTATGAGGAGGAAGGTTTCGTGTGAGGTCTACAGGATCCAAGTTAATATTGGTTCCTAGATTAAACTCTTCCATAATGAATTAAAGTTGATAGGAGAAGATCCATAGAAGGATGGCCTTACATATCTCCAATCAATCCACACAGAAAGGAGTAAGACATGATATGAATGGATAAAGGCATGAGGTACTACTGACACAAGGATGGCCAAGACAAAATATCAACAATGACTCCAAATGGTTGGATGAGGTTTATATTTCCCTTGAACATAAAATGGAATGACACAAATGTAACCTAATAGAAGTGACTAATGAGAATTACGTGATATCGTACAATGGCACAAGAGGAAATGAAGCACACGCAATAGTGAATAGAAGAGTAACCATATAGAAGAGTAAAAATTATCATATGTTTAGTATGTATTCTAGGAAATATAAAACCCAATTGTAACATAATGATGTGCAAAAGTTCCATGTTTAAGGGTGACTTGACTCATGCTATCACTTTGACTACTAAAATGGACAAAAAATGTCTTCCTACTTTTCGTCTTTTCATTATTTGTATCTCCTTCATAGTTTAGTGAGTATGAAAGAGATGACAAGTAAACTAGATGGTTTATTTTTGTTGAGTTTTAACAATCCCAAAAAAGAGATAAAATGATACTCAAAAAGGGGTGTTCTTCATGGTTTAACTAGGTTAAAGAATATATAGTGGTATGCTCAATATAGGGTTTATTTTTAATGATATTTTGATGAGCTTGAAAAATAGGTAAAAGGATGCTCAATATGATTATGTGTTTAAAAAGTGTGATAAGGACACAAAGGAATGTTCTACTAGAGAAATGTGTTATATAAGGGGTAACAACTTATTCTGATCTAACAAAACCACCCTAATTAAAGTGAAGAAAAGAGACTTGCATGTTAGACCACTCATTGTAGCAGTCCCTCAAGGAAAGGCAAGAACACCTAGTGAAAGTAAATGAAAGGGGAAAGGGTAGCATAATAGTGATGATGAAATGAGACCAAGGAATATCACATGCATAATTGAGGCCAAATGTAGGAGAAATCGCAAGGTCAAAAGAGTGTAGAATACTCTTAGGATATGGTCGCAAGATGACAAGGAAGATGATATGAGGCTCAAATTCAAAGTGAGAGCAGCTCAAAAGGAGGGATTTTCAAGTCATAAAAGGATGTAGCATGGACACCATCATGGAAAAGAAGTTCTAAACTAGGGAATCCATGTGATTGAAGGTTCTACCACACAAGCTATAATGTGAAAATATTCAGTTGTTAATGCTGTAAACTAACACAATTGGACCTAAGGAGTAAGGAAAATGGAAATGATACACAAACCTACCACTATATGCAATGTTGAATAAAAATGCATCTAGCGCAATTTAAGTATTATAACCTCGAAAATTCTCCAAGTATGATGATTAAAATGCCCCATAATAATAAAATTACAAAGTAGTTTGTGACAAAATGTGATAAAAACAGGATTGTGGTCATGGATAAATGGCTTTGGAGGAGGTAAATAGCCATTGCATGAATTAATTCTTCACATTTGCAAACCCATATTAGGTTAATATAGGGGAAATGCACCAATATGAAGCTCACTTGCACACATAGAGTTGGAGAGTAAAAACTAGTGGAGAAAACCATCATTTTCCCTCAAACTTTGAATTGTTATTTCAACATCTACTGGAAATTATTTGTGATATCTCTTTCACCAAGTAAGTTCTCAAATTCTCTCCTCCATTTTAAATCCTTTTTAATTCAATTTCGTGGACTTTACACTTCATGGAGACCCTTGTTCAATGATATGTGCGTTGTCATTCCTAAGTAGGATCCTTAGGAGAAACAACCACAAAGGTGGTCACCCTAGAGGGTTCCTACTAAGAGTGATCACTACCATATATTGTTGAGAAACATGGTAGAAACTTCCCAACTCCATCTCAAATCTTCTCAAGAAATAAAACAATTCCTATTGGTTTCCTCCCTCAAGATTACATTAATGTTTGGCTTATTTTTTGAGTGGATTCAAGGAAAAATGATTAAGTGGAAAGAGAGAGAAAAAAAAAAGAAAATGATATGAGGGCCCTAACATATTCCCCTACATTTCATTCTCTCAAGTATTATAACCTAGTGAATTTATTTGAGGCATAAACCATATAAGGCCAAACTGGACTTCTTCAACTACTAGTAGAAATTTATAATCCCTAAGACCAGCAACTCTTGTTTAAGATTTTAGTATTGGAATTGGATTTTGTGCAAAATTAATTTATCAGTATATTTGAAAGGAAAGGTGCCATAACAGTACTGGTTGGTGGGGAAAGCACACTACGGGAACGTGTTGGTGACTATGTGGTCAAATAGTATGCAAAACATGCCTATAAGGTCAATAGTAAGATACCTATTAGAGAGATGAATGGATTTACATTACACACAATCCTCTTAACAATGACCTTCGTAACAAGTTCTGCGGGAACTCATTTAGCCTCTAGGGAAGACATGGAGCTAGCAAAATGATATTTACAACCTATGATTTTCAACTTGGGTGAGTGCTTGCTAGGGAATATAAAAGACCGACTAACCTAGTGTAGAACAAGGAAGAATAAGAAATTTAGCTCTGGAATCATTATAGTCTCATTATTTTTGGAATAGGTTCCCATCTTGAGACAAAGCATATCATACCCTTAGCTAATCACTATTGAGCAACAAAAGATGCGATGGAATCAACTTATGGCTATGCTAAAGGGTGGACATGACCCATAGTGTTTTAACTATGGGCTATTTAGATGATAGAGTGACCATATCACAATTGTGGATGACTATTCTTATGAAGGGACCACATTCATAAAAGAATAAGACCTAGTCCTACTCCTGAGTATGCATTTGGGGTGCCCTTGGTATCTTTCTTTGGATTTTGAGGATATTTCAATGTTTTTAGTTTTTTGGAATATGTATTTATTTTTTATTTTTTATAGATATATGGGCACTAATAATTTTATGTTTTTGTATGAAAATGTGGAACTATATTGACCCCTCGGTCGGTAATCATTACACTGTCCAGGAATAATTGTAGTAAAATATGGGTGTGAAGGAATCTATGAGGAGGACGATGAGGAGAAAGATGAGTTGCAAGATGAGGATATCTCCAAAACCTACATATGCACACCATTGGGGTCCATTTATCTCATCACGCAGGCCTCCTTCAACATATAGTTTGCCTCGTGGCATGCTACTACTAGAACAATGTAGATTAGCTTCATAGTGTATTTTTCTTGGGATGGGCATTTGGCATATGTAATGGCTCACAAGCCTAGGCCTAAGATGCTCCTTTTTTACTTATTTAGAGTCTCTAGGAATATGAATGTATACAATGGTATAAAAAATTCATTCTAAAATACATAACTTGAGATAATAAAGAAACAACATATGATTCCTCACAAAATAGACACAATTCAATTGAGATACTACAAGTTATGAGTCAACTTTAACAACCAAGTGAAGTATTCCAAGGAAAATAGCCTCAAACAGGAGTTCAATGATGGCACTATATTTTTCCATGTTGCTAGTTCAACGGAAAAGGAAAATCCCCTTGAACTCACGAGCTCATCGATGCATGGAAAGAGAATAGAAGTAGTGATGGTTGGGATCATCTATAAAGCCTATGTAGATTGTGAATGGACTTGACATCTACCAATTAAGAACCAAAAATAAGTGAACACTCAAAGTACCATACATATACACCAAAATTGAAAGAGAAAAGCAAACCACACCTAAACTTGTATATAATATGTATGAGCACATGCAACTATAAGACTTGTGTAATAGTTTTTTAGATAAATCCGATTACATGGGTCCACTAAAGGATTTCCATCACGACCTATTAACCTTTTTTTTTCCCTTTTTAGAAAAAATTTAACAACATAAGGACCATTCCATAGAGGTTGTATCTTATTTTCACCTAAATTTCCACCATCCTAATCATAGACAAAGACCAAATCCCCTTCCACGAAAATAGAAGGTTAAAGAGAATTATCATATTTGGTTTTAATATAGTTTTATAAGTCTCATTGGTTCGCTTTGGAAACATAACTATGTTATTCAATTAGAGGTTTATAAATTGAATCCATCAACAAATTAAATCTTTACAATATAGAAGCAACAAGAAATGGGAGAGTAACAAGAAATAATTCAAACGATTGAATGTTAGAAGTGTTCCTTATCCTAATCATTTCAAAGAAAATATGCCAATGTCATTCCCTAATAGTTGGGTTGTTGATCAATTCAGAGAGAAATACAGTGCATCTCGTCGTTAGCCATTTGTTGAAGAGGATGTTCTAAACATAGGGATTGGATGTAGCATCTCAGTAATTATAATATCTTTATGTACAATTTTAACTTCCTACTACACGTTTTAATTGTAATGTATATATAGGTCCATTTGTTCCCACCTATGTGCGAATATGAACATAATTTTTTCATGGAAGTTGTCGATGACAAATGCATGAAACAAGACTATGGAGTGGAAGTCGAGTTCCACAAATCTAGTGGTTCTAGCCACGATGGTCAAAACCTAATGCACGGGACGTTAGGCTATGTTGGAAAGGTATAAGAGATCAGTCAAGTGGATTTATCTTCATTCCAATGTGTTATTTTTAGGTGCAAGTGGTGGGACACCTTTGATTTGAATAGTGTAAAGGAATCCCGGTAGTGTGATGATATCTCTCAAGTCTAAAAACATGTGGCATGAAGCTAGGGAACCTTAAAACGTTGCAACCAGGTGTTTTTTTACCCAAATGTATTTGATAGGAAATATAGGTTCGTATTAAGATGCGACCCTAGATCAAAACAAAATTTTGAGAACAACAATGTTGTCATGCTAAGTGAGGAAGATGATCAAGGTGATGAAAATGGAGAGTGATATGTAATTTCTCTATTTCATCATTTATGCTATTATTATATGTTTTGTTTTCTCTATCTTGCTAACTATATTTTTTTTTATTCATCTCATTGAAATTTTATAATATAATTAGTAACATTCACAAATGCTTTTACACATTTCTTGGAGTGGAAACATTTTTCAACTTAAAACTAGTTATTTTTGACTATCTAAAATATCTATGATAATAAGGATTCAAGATCACAATCCTTCTCAAACTGGAAAATGAGAACAAAATAATGAATTTAGGAATAACTCTGAAGATTTAGTTTTGATTTAGATAATTATGGCTTTATTAATCAATTCGCATGTTTTTTCTTCTTGTTTAGTTCAAAATCAATATAAATAATCATGTAATGATAACCCTATGAGGACTTTAACAATGAAAAAATTGTGTATTAGTATATAAGATTAAATTCTTGACATGATAGGTAAAGCCATTTTTACTATATTTCAATTATAGTTCTTGCAACATTATTTAAACTAAAAGGGGGTCTTATGCATGTACCAAATGTTGATTACATTTCTTATAAACAATAAGAGAAACAAATGGGCTTACATGGATACATGAGAGGTTTTATTTTTTTCTTAATTGCATAGAGAATCACTCTACAACTAAGTATGGGGTAGATGTCAAGTGTAAATGTTTAGCATTTAACATTTAAAAAATTTAATCTAATGTCAATGTCATCCAGATATAAGGGTATATGTGAAGGCATAAATTTTTAACATTTAACATTTATATGCGAGCTAAATTAAAAAATAAAATAAACCATTAAAAATAATAAAAATAAATTAAAAGTTAAAAGTAACATTTAAATATTGGATCAATTAGTAAGAAAAAAATTATATTAAAGTCAATTTGTTATATTTTGATTTTGTTAGTAACTTGTGAATATGATTTGTTACCATTCCATGGGACACTACCATGGCCTATGGATAACACATGCCCAAAAACCATAATTTATTTCACAACCAAAATTTTATAACAATATGACATGATTCTTAACCATGGATATGCTCCCCCACTTTATCGTGGATATTATTAACATGTAAATAGTCTTTGTTACAATACTATTGGCCAATACCATTTCTTATCAATACTACATGCCCGAAAAACATAACTTATTTCACAATCAAAATATTTTATAAATAAGTTATTTTAATTTAATTTTATAACACATTTTTAATTAAATCTAAAAGGGAAAAAAATATCATTAATTTTAATATATATATATAAATCGTGTATCCTCGTGACTACTAAAAAATCCAACAAAAATTAAATCGAGCTTTCAATAAAATTAAATATGTGAATACTTTATATATAAAAATGTGAAATATACATAATATGAATAATATTACTAAGAACCAGCATAGATCCAGTTTAACTAAGGATCCCAACGAAAAGAGAAAACAAATAGACTAACAATAATAAAAGAAGGATATTGCATGATGTTTTAAGTTTTTCATTATTGAATTTTCTTTAATATGATTAGTCCAAAAATATAGTTTTAATATTTTACAAACAATTGAGTTTTTTGAATTTAGATACTTTCTTAAACACAATATCATGGAATAAAAATATAAGGATAGAGGGGGTGAAGAGAGGAAGTAAGGGAAAGAGAGAGAGAGAGAGAGAGAGAGAGAGAGATGGAGTTGGAGGGGGAGAGAGAAGGAGGAAAGAAAAAAGACATAGGGAGATAGAGGTGGAGAAAGAGAGGGAGTTACAAGGGAGATATGGGGAGAGAATGAGGAAGAGAGGAGGGAAGGGAGAGAAGAGGAGAGGAGACAAATAGGGAGAGCAGGGGAAGAGATAGAGAGAGAGAGAGACATGTAGATGGAGGGGAGAGAACCCAACTCTTCCTTACATTAATATTTTGAAAGGGCCACATAGTTTGAATGGGGATTGTACTTGCACGTCCTTAGCTAAGTCACATGCATGCTTCAAGTGAACAACCTGTATACTAGAACCTTAGAGTTGCAGAGAATATTTTCACAATTTTTTTTTTGTTTGGTTAGAAATATTTCACGCTCACCTACAAATAAAATATAAAGAGTGAAACCGTAATCCCCAGTAAAATTTTTTCCCATAAACCCTCGTAGATACTTCTAGTTCTAATTTAATTCCATAACTTCATACTTCTTATGATTCAACCTTTTTCCCCTTTAAAAATCCTCTAATATGTTTGTGAATAGGTAAAGAGTCCTTTTATATAGATCGAGGAGCCTTCGAATTAGGTAACTAACCTCTAGCTATCAAGGAAGTTGAAATTTAAAATTTCACTTCTAATGGATCCAAAAAAATTAGATGGAGTTGAAATAGGGTTCTCAAGAATCAAAATTTGAAAAAACTCTTTATTTGGTGCAAACATTCCTCCCATTAACATTTGAGTCAAATCCTCTACAAAAAAAAATAATGAAGAAACCCTCTCAAATATAACTTGCAAGATCATGAACCCTAGGTTGCCACATAATTATTAATTTGTTGCTAGAACATCATTAGATTTACCACATCATCACACCAATACTATGATGACACATCAACAACCCTTAGGGTTTTAGGACCACTAGCTTAGACTTCAACTTTAATTGGGAATTTCTCTCAAATGGTGAAGGCCCATGGGATGCTCTACATACCATCGGAATCAACATGACAAGTAGACTCTAACAAAAAGGGCTCCAAGATAAATTTAGTGATATGTTGCCTCAAAGTCCTCATCAATGCGAGTTAAGTCCATCAACCATAGAATAAAACCCTAGGACTAGGGTTTTAGCCAATTGCATCATTTAACTACATTTTCCACCACATTCTTGCTCATGCTGTGACATCAATGACATCCTTTGGAGATTCGCCTTGTCCTTCTTTAAAATCAATGATAGAAAACTTAACAATCTTGGCATCCTTAGCACATTTTCTCCTTGATTTATTGTATGCCTCACCTCCATTCTCTTCAGGCATCTGTGAGTCATCCCCCATTCTCCCCATCATGCATGAATATATTTAGCTACTTATGGTATCATATTTCACCAAATTTACTCCTTTATCACACAATGCCATCTTTATCCATGTAAATAGTGATTTCACAAATCTCCCACATGGCCCTTTGAAAAACGTCTTCTTAAATTCATTATATGGATGAGTATCTTCTATCGCAAATTTAATGATCTACCCATTCAATATACTTTTCAACCAGAAAATGACTACTAACGTCATTTTATTGTTTACCAAATTTATTCACTGGATCAATTATGAATTCCAATTATATGATACCATAATGAGTGAGTTTATAACATTCTTTGATAGCGTTGGTAACCACTCGGACTAGAACCATAGGAATGTTACCAAAGAAAATCTCATGAGAGTCTATAAAAACATCCTTTGCCACCACTTCTTAGGATCGATTTGTTGGTTTATAGTTTGTTCTGACACAAATTCATGTTCCTTCATATGTAAGCATTGTTGTATCACTCCCTTGGTTGGCCTCTACATCCACTTCAATCACATATCTCAGTCTGACAAATGGAACCATTTTGTGTTCAACAAATTCTTTTGGTAAAAAATTACATTTATATTGTTGGGTCAATGGGTTTTGAGCAACCGAGTCTCGCTCATCATCAAAAAGTTAACAACAATTTGACCCAAACACCCAAGCTAAATTTAATTTATGATTTCATCTTTGAAATATTCAAGTGTGTTTGTTTAAAATGATGAAACTTTATCCCAGTGGACCTTTTGTGTAGGGCTCTAATCTCTAAATTTAGGATTCTATGTGATGAGCCCCATAAATGGGTAATTATATGGGCTCATTTTGCAAACTGACATAGTTAAATCAACCATTCTCTTAGCTTATTGCATGTCTATTTATTATATTTATTCTTATAAAGTGAGTTGAGTTAGTTATGATGCAATGAGGCCTAATATGTGTTTAATGTAGATTTTTGTTGAATATTGAAGACAAAGTCAAAGATTCAATGGAAAATTGGAAGCAGTAATTCGAAGTGGATAGAGGAGAGGTTTTATAGGAGGGAATCTACCTCATTTATTACTCCCCACTTCAAATTCCCCTTCATGCAGCTTGGAGTATAAACAACCAAATCAATGCACTAGGAGGCAACCGAGCAAGTGGAGGATAACTTCTGTTTATCTCAAGTTTTGCGAGCTAAGCCTCCCTGATTTTAATGAAGCTATTGGGAGATTCAATTGTATAATTAGAGAGGCCTAGGGCCTCACTAGGGTTGAAATTTTTGTTGAATTTTTGTTGTACTTTTTATATTGTAAAACTCTGTTCAACTTCGAGCTTACTTTTGTGGACAGTTTCATGTAATTGTATTACTGTTTTGATAATAAAGATGAGATCCTTTATGAGCTAGCATTGAGTTACCTCAGAGGGCTAAAGCTCTTGGGTTAGGGCCCAGTCCAAGTAGTCAAGCTCCTCTTGTTTGTATTTATATTTTTTGTTTCAGTTTATGGATTAGTTGTTGTTAGATGAATTTCTTCCTTAGTTAAGAATAGGTTGCTTTTGGTGATTTAGAAGGTTGTTTCCATTTTCGTTTTCTATAGAAGGTTAAGTAGTGATAGAAAGAAGATTCAAAAGGCTAGCAACAGTGCCTTGGCTTCTTTTCCTACCTTTGGGACCATGAACTGAGGAAAATACCCTTTTGCTGCCTCAAAAACACAGATTTTCCTTCTCCATAGGATTTCTAGTGTTTGCAATCTATTAGAAGGTTAATGCTTTACTTTAGATCTCTTCCACCATGCTCATTTCTATCTTTGAAATAAGTATTCTTCCATGCTCTCTCTCCTTATAGCATTTTTCAGCATTTACTTGCATAGCTCATAATTTAGACTAGCTTGATGCAATTTTTTTTTTTTTGATGTACTCGTTTCCTTGCTTACTTGATCTCATTGGTTGACTGTGAGTTCTTTTGCAATAGATCTCTTCTTAGAGAAAGTTAGCCTATCAACCATCACATTCTCTCCCTGATCCAAGGTCTACAGATTTGCCAAGTCTCCCCTCAAATATGCCTTGGTTTTCTCCATTTTTCCATAGGATTTCTTCCTCTCTCCCAATCACCTTTCCCTCTCCTAGTGATTCTTGGTGGACCCTAGGCACCCTAACGCATCATCCCCTTCACCTACCTTTTCCACCCACTCTCACACCTTCAAAACCTTCAAAAATGCTCTCAATATCCTCTTGTAGACCTCCTGTAGATCCCTTTTGTCCTTCGGTAGATTTTCCTATATGCTTTCTTTTGAAGGCCTATTGTGGGAAAAACCTCTAGAAGGCCACCCGAGACCTCCTAGGATGCATATACACCATCATACATCTCGTCAAACCCCAAAGATTCCCTTCAACACCACCTATTTTCTTCCACCTTCACTCAAAATAAAATACATGCATGACAATTTCACATATAAATACATAAAAATCCAAAAAGATGTTTTTTGCTCATTTACTTCTAGAAATAGCTTGAGTAGATGTTGTTTACTTTCTTGAGTAGGTAATGGAATTCATTTCATGGTTTTCGTAGTGCTTTCTGCAAAAGTAGGATTAGTTGGTTAAGTAGGGCTTGTTAGGTTTACTTTACATTTCAGTATTTTTCCTTTCTGCAATTAGAGTAGCCTCTGTAGAGTAGGATTTCCTTTCTTTCATCACATATAAATCTTCTTCTAGAATCCATAGAAGTTGGCTTGAGCTCCTAGTGATATTGCACCAGCTAACCAAGTGACGGCCTGTAGTAAGAACTAGTACTTGTGCATATAGCATCGTCACTTCCAAGTTTGTTACGAACTACCGGGTTGATAAGAGTAAAGTAGGAAGCCCAGGAATTGTAACATTATTGTTGCAATACTAGTGCTCACCACTTTTTGGCATCGTTGTCGGGGAAGCATCAGAGTATTTTTTGTGATTAATGATTTCTTCTATTTTATATCGCAACATTTTGCTAAGTAGTTTATTTCAGCAAAAGTAGAATAGTTGTCTCTTTCAGTTTCTGCATTTCCTTGCTTTATTTTTCAATTTTGAAAATTTCATTTCAGCAAGAGTAGATTAGTCATTTCTTTCCATCTCTGCATTTCCTTGTTTTCCTTTTCAATTCTATAAATTACATTTCAGCAAGTTCATTTCAGTTAGTTGCAATTTGTGTTGTTCAATCCATTTCAGTTTTGCAAGTACAATCAGTGAAAAAAAAACAAAAACCAACCAAAAATATTTCCTTTCATGCCTCATAGGAATAGAGATAATTTAGGAAAAATCTTGCCCAATGCCCCCATTACATTGCACAGCAACCTTCTCTCTTCTTCGATGGTAGTGATCAAGAATAACCTTTTGGTGAACAACCAAAGATATTTGAAGAATCTATAGGGGAAGAAGAAGAAGAAAACATCCCTCCTGAGCCAATCACTGAAAACATAAATGCTAGGGGAAATGGAGAGAGAATAGAGAGTACTTTTCCCATTCGGGAGACCAATGAGGACACCAAAATGAAGAATATAAGTTCTTCATCCCTACCTCACTTCCAGGGTTTGACTACAGAAGATTCTAACACCTTCTTGTTTGAATTTTCTATCATCTTTCAAACCTATGACTATGTAGAAGATGAGAAAAAGTTGAAACTATTACCTTCTACTCTCTAGGATGTAGCATTTCGCTACTTCATGGGGTTACCTAGCAATAGCATCACAACTTGGGCTCAAATGCAACAGGTCTTTAATGAAAAATATCGAGACTACTGTAGGTCAAAAGATACCAAAGAAGAAATCTTCCGAATGACCATGGGAAGTGATGAATCCTTGGAAGGTTATGAAGAGAAGTTCCCGCTCACTTACAAAAGGCCCAGGTGCACACTTGAATCTAAATATCTAAAGTTGGTCTTACTTAGGGGAATTTTGGAATACCTTCTAGACACCCTCCATCTACTTGTCGGGAGAGACATTTACCAACTATCTTATGAGGACATAAAGACTCTTTTTAGAAACCATTCTAGAGCAGCGAGAAAGAAAGGTAGGGGGGGTCAACCCATAGCCAATACCTCCTCTTCCAATTCATCCATCAAAGGTTAACTCGGAAACATGCTGAAATACTTCAAGAGTGAGATGTTGTAAAATCTTGCCATGCAAATGGATACCTTTCATATCGAAAGAAAATAAGAGGAAGCAGAGAGGGCTTCGCCCATCTTTTGTCCTAGATGCACTGTGAGGCATTCTAGGAATGAATGTCCATTAAACTCTATAGAGGTTTGTTCACTCTGTGAAGAAGATCATTCTACAGATAGGTGCCCTTCCTTGCACGGACTTAAAGTTGTATACCAAGGGGCTAAAGGAGCCATTGAACCACTCTATTTCATGAACCAAAGGAGACCGCATGGACGTAGACCATACTAACACGGGATGCAAGGGACATCTTAGGCATACTACAACCCCAAACAAGTCACTTCCATACCTTCTTGGGGCCCTCCTTCTCATCCTTCATGGTCCACACTTCCTCCTTGGTCCTTTCCATCTCAATATCATGCCCAACCAGCCACTGATTCATTTCAATCCTATGCTGAGCCGCAACCTCAATGGAATGCATCTCATCAGGGGTGGAGGCCCTAGTACAACTCTCCTCCCACTCTTTTGCCTCCACCACGTACTCAACCACAACCATTGCCTCCTACTCCACCAAGTAAACCCCAAATGCTTGCCTAGCCGAACCCAAACCCAAACAAAAGACGGGCTCAGCAAGTATATAGTGGGGAACCATCATGCCGAACTTATGTTGTATGTTGAAAATAATACTGAGAGGGGGGGGGTGAATCAGTATTATCAAATTCTTTTCAATATTCCTTCCTTAATTTAATCTTTAGATATTGATCATTAACTTGTATGTCAGTACCATATAATAATG
>APFE030442318.1:0-24267 GCA_000404065.3 Pinus taeda | reverse complement strand
ATCACATTAAAATATATAACACATAAATAATAATAAATTAACATCCATTTTACAATATAAAATTAAAATAATGCTTGCATAACCATCTTTAATTTTAATTGATAAGATGTTAAAAAATTAATATTTACAATATCACAAGATTTTTAATCACGAATATTTACCATGGATATTATTAACTTCTAAATAGGCTTTTTAACAATACAATGGGCTAATACCCAGAAGAGAAAGATAGAGAGAGGGAGGGAGAGATGGAGAACAGGGGAAAAAGTCAAAATACCATGGGCCATCTAGGCTTTTGATTATTATGTTATGGATCTAGGCTTTTAATTATTCTGTTACAATACCATGCCCATTGACTTATCAATACCACATGCACAAAAACCATAAATTATTTCCAAATCAAAATATTTTATTTTTAATTTAATCTTATAACATTTTTTAATTAAATCTAAAAGCAAAAATGTTATAATTACTTTTGAGGTATATCTAAACCCACCATCCTTGTCACAACTAAAAACATCTCCATAGAGGTTAAATCGAGGTTTTAATAGATTAAAAATGAGAATAATTTTATCTATACAAATATGAAATTTATATAATATAAATAATATTATAAAGAACAAGGATATATGCATTTTAACCAAAGATCAAAGAGATAAATAAAAGTGGCTAACAATGATAGAAGAAAGATAATGCATGATTCTTTTAAGTTTTATATTTTTGTATTTTCTTTGACACGATTGATCCAAAATATAGGTTTAATATTTTATAACCAGTTATGTTGTTGTTGTTGTTGTTTAGATACTTTCTTAAATAAAATAACACGGGATCATATTTAAGAGAGAGGGTGGGGGAAATAGAGTGGGGGAGAAAGACATACATGTGGAAGATACATGGAGCGATGAATGAAGATAGAGAGAGGGGGGAGAGAGGAGGAGAAAGGGAAGGAAGAAAAAAAAGACATTGAGAGATAGAGGTGGAGAGAGAGGGGGAGTGATAAGGGAGAAATGAAGATGGAATGAGGGAGAGAGGAGACAAGGGAAGGGAGAGAAAAGGAGAGGATACGGGTAGGGAATGGAGGGGAAGAGAGAGTAGAGAGAGATGGAGTTTGAAGGGGAAGAAAGACATAGAGAGAGCAAGGTGGAGAGGGAGAGGGAGTGAAAAGGGAGAGATAGAGAGACGATGAGAGAGAGAGAGAGAGAGTAAAAGAGATATATATATATGTGGAGAGAGAGAGTGTGTTCTGGGGGCGCGTGATCTAGGTGGATATTGGTGGCCACCCACCTTTCCTCTTGGACCCCCAACACTGCCTCTTTCAGTTTTTCAGTTTTCTTAATTGTAGCACAATTTACTATTTTTGGCAGTTTTTCGGGTCTTGAAATTCCGGAGTCGTTTTGAGGCCCTAAACGACATTTTTAGGGAAAACAGAGAGACCAAAAACATTTATAAATGACTTGCCTATTTGTTTTTGGCTTCTCTTTGAAATATTTGAAACGAGGTATTATGATAGCGAAACGGAGATCGTATGCCAAAGTTATTACCCTGGGAAGTTGATGTACCAATTTACCCAAACATGGCCCAAAATTTTGGCGCTTCATCTCCTAGGGTTAGGTTTTTAGATTTTTAGGGTTTTCCATTATTTCTCATTAATAAATAGGCCTTTGAGCCTCATTTTAAAACAGTGTAAAGGCATGTAGCCACCACATCTCTTCTCAGAGATAAGCTACCATTGCCCAAACTAGTTTATTTCCATTCTGATTGTAAGCATATTTCAGTATTCTGATATTAATGAAATGAAGTGTTATTTTTGCTACATTTATGTATTTATGGTTATATGTGTAATTTGTTGCGTTCCTGTTTAAGTTCAGATCAGTGAGAAGGAGAGACAAAGGGAGATATAGATATAGATGGAAGGGGGAGGGAGGAAGGACGAGAGAGAGAGTATGTTTGGGGGCTGAGATATAGATATTAGATGGAGGGGGTATAGAGAGAGAGAGGGAAGAGGTAGACAGGGAAAGGATGAGGGAGAGATATTATATAGATAAATATCTAAAGAGAGATAGTGTGTATGTAGGCTGATTTAGAGATATAAAGAAGGATATATATATATATATAGAGAGAGAGAGATGTGTTTAGGGTTGAGATATAGAGACAAATAAAGGGAGATGGATGGAGATATAGATATAGATGGCGGGGGGAGTGGGAATAAGAGAAAGATAGAGAAAGGGACGGAGAGGTGGAGAGAGAGAGAGATGGAGGAGAGGGGGAGGGGAGAGAGAGAAGGATAGAGGGAGGGAGATAAACACAGAATGGAAGGTTAATAGAGAGGGAAGAAGAAAGATACACACATAGACAAATACAAACATATAAGCTAGATCTAGAAAGTCACAAATATTTTTGTTTTTGACTAAAATAGATGTATTGATTTTAGTGTACTTGTTGACTTCTAATACTATTTGATCACTTGCACTAGATGCATTGATTTCAGTGTAGATGTCAATTTCTAATCCTATTTAATACCTTACACCAGATGCATTGATTATAGTGTAGATGTTGATTTCTACTCCTATTTGATTACTTGCACAAGCTGCATTGGTTTTAGTGTAGATATTGATTTCTAGTCATATTTGATCTCTTGCACTAGATGCATTGATTTCAATGTAGATGTCGATTTCTAATCCTATTTAACACCTTACACTAGATGCATTGATTTAAGTGTAGTTCTTGATTTCTACTCCTAATTGATTGCTTGCACTAGAAGCATTGTTTCAGTGTAGATATTGATTTCTAATCCTTAATGATCGTTTGCACTAGATGCATTGATTTCAATGTAGATGTCGATCTCTAATCCTATTTAATACCTTACATTAGATGCATTGATTTCAGTCTAGATGTTGATCTCTACCCCTATTTGATTGCTTGCTCTAAATGCATTGATTTTAGTGTAGAAGTTTATTACTAATCCTATTTAATACCTTACACTAGATGCATTGATTTCAATGTTGATGTTGATTTCTACTCCTATTTGATTGCTTGCACTGGATGCATTGGTTTTAGTGTAGATAATGATTTCTAATCCTATTTTATTACTTTTAGTAGATGCATTTATTTTAGTGTAGATGTTGGTTTGTAATCCTCTTTGATTGTTTACACTACATATATTGATTTTAATGTAGATGTTGATTTCTAATCCTATTTGATTATTTGCACTAGATGCATTGATTTCAGTGTAGATGTTGATTTCTGATTTGATGCAAATAGATGTATGATGCACATTAATTTCAAAGTAATTAGATTAATAATGTGCATTGATTTCAGTGTAAGCACATCTCTACCCCCTCCATCTATATCTCTCTCTCCCATTGCCTCTTTTTCTTTATCTCAAATGGTCAAGTTCCTGTTGCTAAAGCACTTTCCCAGTTTGGTTACTGATCTATACTATATCAAAATTACCTTCATTGTATGCAATAACCCTTAAAGGATGTTTCAGCCCCAAGGGATAGCTCAAATGGTCAAGTTCCTCTTGCTAAAGCACTTTCCCAGTTTGGGAGGTCACGGGGTCAAATCTCCTCGACGCCCTCGGGATTAAGCCTGTTAAGATTGGCCGATGGGCAGATCCCTTCAGGTGGATCTGCCCCGATATTTTCCTGTGGATGTAGCGGTGGCCACTCAGTGACCGTGAACCACAGTTTACAAAAAAAGAAAGAAAAAAGATGTTTTATCTTAGACATGTCATATGTATTTTTAATAGTTACACCAAGATTTGGAAGCATACATATTTACAAGGGTTCTTTAATGATTTATGTCCACAACTTTGGTTAACTCAACTTCATAAGGTTAAGTTTTGAAGTTATGTGTGACACAAAGCATTAATCTACGAAGCTTCTCAAACTTTATGTGTTCCTCGATGTGCTAGCCACTTGTTCGCATCTACACCATCGACTCCTCGTCCTTGATCATCGACTATGGTCGTTTGGAGGGCAGTTAGGGTAACTACCCTCATAAACCCTTACTCACAGTGTTCATTCTTCCTTCCCTTGCTTCGACAACGCCACTTTGCAACATATGTTTTTTTCCTCTGTTACGCCGAGGGTTTGCACCTCAGAAACTAGTTTATCACCCTTACATGGCTGTTTGGTATGTTATTTCGACTGAATTTCTACCCTTCTTTATATTTTTCTTTGTTTCTTGAGAAACCCTCTCGTTCAGAAGCGTTTATCAGTCTAACTCGCTTGGTTCCCCGACTATTTCATAGGGTCTTAGTTCTAGGTTAATAGCTCGGGGTGGCTTGTCTAATATCGACTCCGGTACACGGTACACCCTGACTTCGTGGATCAATGAAATATTTTGTTCTTCTGGTAAATGCAAGGTGGTCTCGCGATGGTGGTTCACAACATTTCATCTACATGTAATCTTCTTGCCTTTACCTTCTCAGGGTTAACCTTCCTATGATTCACCCGAACATCTAACTGAATCTGTTGGGTTGCAGGTAAAGGTTCATCTTCTTATTTTCTCTGCTGACGTATCCTTTGGAGGGAAGTACCTCAAATACACTAGACATTAACCAGGTGCCTTATTTTCCAAGGCTTGTATGTATTTGATGGTTCGTCTTAAAGGACGGTTGTGTGGACTCTACTTCTTACTAGAATACGTTTTCTGTAATATAGAGTTCTAACCATCCCTGAATAGGGTTTGTCCATGGCGTTGAATCCTACTCTCCATGTAATTTGTTAAGAACATGACAACTTTCTAGGTTCTTGGTTATTCGGATGTGACAAATGTTTCCTCCTCAAGAATTTGCAGATTATTATATATCTTCTTTGTTTTACAGTGATACTACAATTCCTGGATTATGTTATGGTTAGATCCTTGGTATATGAAACCCTTTCCATGAGGGTCTATTCTCGCTTTATGCGGTTATCATTTTTGTGATAGTGCTTAATTTAATTTCTATGAAAGATCTCTACTTACTTTCCACATACCGTTTTTCTTGTAATTGTTCAAGAAATCTCTTATATTTTTTCTTATTATTATTTGGCACGAAATAGTTCTTCCCTATTTTTCCAGAGTTAAGGCCAAGTGAAACTATTGTACAAATAAAATGCCATAGCCTCTGCAATACTTGCTCTATTTTGTCTTTACTTGTTTTAAAGCAATATTATCGGTTACTATTAAAGATTATTGACGCTATTAATTAACTTGCATATGTTTACTATAGATTTTACCTACACTTTGATGGTCTTCCACAGTTAGTTGGATACACTCTCCCCTCCAACCTCGGGTTTTGAGGAAATTGGAGGCCTTCCGAATCTGTCACGACCCACAAGGATTTCTTTATTGTTTTCCTTTGCTGGGTACATGACTTTTCAAGATTTCGGTGTTTCTACTGAGGGTTGAATTAACCCGACCCAATTTATTTGCAGAACTACCTAACATGCCATGTTCTCAACTAGCTTCCCATGACTAAGCCTACGTCTTTTGTCTACACACTTAGGTTACAACAATACCGAATTGTGAATATCTTCTTTTCCTGCAAGGGTTCCAACTCAGGTCATATACGAGTGTTCACTTACATTACATGCTTATAATATGGAACTTAAATTTATAGCTCTGTTTGTATTGCACATTGACTAAGTTTGACAATGTCTATATAGAAATTTCATATGCACCAGTGAAACTCAAAATACATGCACTTGCAAACCTTTTATTTCAAAACATCAAAGCTTCAGACACACTTATCTGTATAGGATTAGGCAATCGAGGAACTCAATCTGAAGAGCGCTCTCCTCCCTTCCAATGAGAATTTCAATCATGTCCGTATCTCCCCCCAAGCTTCCCTAACTTCCAGAGCAGTTGTTGTGACTATGACCGAATCAAGTCATTTTACAGGCATCGAGACCCCTCCAAGGTCCACCCTAAGAATTTACCGACCTTTGTCTGTAGTGGAGTCTTCCACTAGTTCCAGCCCAGCGTAAGAATTCTACTCCACAGTGGCGTGCTTATACACTTACCAATATTGGTCAGGTCTTGCAGTTCCCTTCTATCTCTTCCTTTTTCCCAAAAAATAATCATCGAAAACCCCTTTCATCCCACTGAGATCTATTTGTCCCTAGGGAATGAGAGGAACCAAGAACTTTAACTGTCACAACCGCATGGAAGTTAGCAATTCGTTTAGAGCCTCCTGAGAGTTCTAAGTTTCCTCCAATCCTTAATAATAATAAAAAAACATATATATTCCTATCTAAATTCCATAAAATATTCTTTTGAGTTTCATTAGGCTTTTCTCTAAGCCTTTAACTACAAAGTCTCATTTACCTCAATTAAATAACATTAAACAAGAATAACTGACAAACACTTGTAATAATTAGAGGCTTTATACTAAAAAAACTCCAAAACCCTTAATAAACATTTACTTTTCTATAATCACTAAAATGTTTTATGTAGGTTCAATTTTCAATTTTACTATATAAGATTTTCCCAATTTTTCCTTTCTTTACTGTATAGTGTTGTTGTTGTTGTTGTTTGTTTTTTTTTTTTTTTTTTCCAATTAATTCACCATAAATCCTTTTATATATATATATATTTTAATTTTGATTTAATTTAATTATGGAATTGATTTCTTTTCTTATTCTATTTAATTCTTTTCATATTATTTTTCTCTCTCCATATATATTAAAATATATCAAATTTGAAATTTCATCATAAACTTAATAAAAAATTATAATAAAAAATTAATCACGAGTAAAAACATAAATTAAGAGAACTACACTTAAGATTGTAATATAATAAAAAACTCTACACCAATACAAATATAAATAAGGGCTACAAGAGTAGCTAGTCCTCGCCACTTAGTTTAAATATAGCTAAATAAAAGTAGAAAATAATAAAAGTAGAAAATTTAAAAATTTAAAATGTTATAATTAGATTCATTTTAATTGTAATTAAATGCATTGTTAAATTTTGTAAATTAACATTACTTGTATTGCAACATAGAAATAATTATTAATAGTTTACATTTGGTTTTTTTTTATAGTTTGTGGGTACGGTCTTATGAAAATTTTATAATATAGCTAAATAAAAGTAGAAAATTTAAAAATTTAAAATGTTATAATTAGATTCATTTTAATTGTAATTAAATGCATTGTTAAATTTTGTAAATTAACATTACTTGTATTGCAACATAGAAATAATTATTAATAGTTTACATTTGGTTTTTTTTTATAGTTTGTGGGTACGGTCTTATGAAAATTTTATTATTAGACCTGAGTATAGAGGTCCTATCATAAATTTCTATTATATCTTGGTTTGTGAATACAAACCTTTTATTATTTTGAATATCATTAATTCATTAATAGTGTAAAATTTATCATATGTAGTTAAGTTTGCACAAAAACATAAGTGACCTCTACCCCTTAAAAATATAATGTAAAAATAAAAATATATCTCACATACCATTAATAAATCTTTTTAAATTACATATATGATTTTAAATAATCATTTTAAATTATATATGTAATTTTAAATAATATATATATTTTATTAGAATATATTAATCATTAGCGATTTTTATAATAAGAATATAAAATGATTATACTCATTAGCAATAATTTTATCACTTTCACAAAACAAAATGTATCATAAATGCCCATTTTAATGTGATTTATGTACTTCGGTTAATTAATATAAGTAATGAACACATTAATAAAAGCAAAGGACAATAACATATTCAATATGATATCCAATCAAATTGACCATAAATAAATTAAATTATTTTTTAAAATTTATATATTTCAATATATAATGTTATACTAATATATTTTATTTTTGGTGAAATCAAACCCAAACTAATATGAATTTGAGAAAAAAAACCATTACAATATATACTTAGCCACATAAATAATAAAAAAAATACTCTTAATTTGTATTTTTGTGTTTTGTTAATTGAATGTTGTATTTTTTACAAATCTTATGGTCCATGACTTTATATTAACCTAACACTAAATATGGACTTTATATTAACCTAACACTCAATATGTTTTTACCGTAACGTGGTATTCTAGGTTCAGGTTTAAATATATATATATATATTTGGTTAATTGAATGTTGTATTTTTATGCATTTTATGATCCATGACTTTATATTAACCTAACACTTAATATCGAATCTTAGGTTAAGGTTTAATTTTGGAATTTGTTTTACTATATAGGAATATCATCATGTCTCTATCAATAAAAATTATAGGAATAGGTTTACTAGTTGTTTTGAAGGTGATTTTTTGGAAGTTTTTTCTGGTAGTTTTTTTGTCGAATTTTTCTAAGATCTGGCAATAATTTATTGAAGTCACAATTTTGATGGGAAACTATGCACAATCTAAATGCTAGGAGTTTTTGAGGGCGCTGAATCTATGTATACAATAAAAAAAAACCAGTTTAAATAGCACAAATCAAGATTTCACCTGAAATGTTTCTACTAAATTAAAATCCAAAAACTGACACTACAGACAACTCCATAAGTTTATAGTTTATCTTATTTTCTTAGTTTATAATTAAATATTTTTCTTAAATTTTAAATAATTTATTAAACTAAAAATTTAAAAATATTAAAATATTTATGGTAAAATTTTATAAAAAAATAACGAAACACATCAAATGAAGAAACAATCTGTACTATAAACTAAACTAATTTCTTTCTTTGTAAATAAAATCTAAAGAAAAACTCGCAATTCTCCGCAATTCTCCCTATTATTTTTTAAATAAGGTCATGAAGATAAATGTCGGTGAAACTTTGAAAAAAAGCATTCCGAGCCGTTGATCGGAGAGATATACACAGAGCATATGTCGGTGAGGTAAATAAAATAATCATGACTGATTAATGACTGATTAGAGAGCTTTTCTTTTAACTAGGATACGTAACATTTAATGACTGCATCTTCTCATGCGTGCGAGGGTGGTCGATGCAGTTTCCTTGAGGTGCGTGTGGGTCGTGGCATGCTAAAAGGAAATACGGAGCCGCCTTATATGACCTGTGCACTGTAATGGTGGCCGCTGTTTCATTTCGATGACCTTTCACCTGCATTTTTTTGTCTGGCGGACCTATACCCTGTGGACTGTAATGGTGGCCGCGGTTTCATTTCGATGACCTTTTAGATGCATTTTTCTTTTCTTTGTCTGGCAGACCTGTGTTTCCATCCTCACGAGGACGCTCAAATCCGAGCACTGTCGTTCGTCTAGGTGAGAAAGCCCAGTTTCCATTTATTAATTTTATTAATGCTTCCATATGAATTATTATTTCATTTTACAGGTGGTCTGTCCATGCAAAATAGCGGATAGTGCTAGATGGAGTGCAATGGATCTACTGAACTTAATTTTTAGAGATTATTATTAAGTGTTATCCTCTGAGTTTCAAATATCAGTGGAGAGAGAAACAGAGAAGAGGCCGGTTCGAGATAGAACGAACGAATTTAATTCAATGCAAGTTGTTACAGATAGAAAGGAAGCTGCTCTCAGCTCTGATTATTCACATTCACCTCCTCCTTTATATATGTTACGTTCTGGTCTCTGCGTCGTTTGTTTATGTTGGTCTATGGAAGCGCTTCCCATGTGATCTCTGTGATTTTTTTGTGGTTGCTTCTTCTTCTTTGTTTTCCTGGTGCGTGCCTGTCTTTTTTTAATGTTATATGTCGTGTTGATGTATATGTGAAATTGTAAAGGCTGGAAGGTGAATTGGATTTGAATCTGCTGGAGCTTGAAGCATAATTGGAGAAATAGAGCTGAGAATGGGGAGTTAAATCAACTCACCACGCTGCATGTCGATTCCTCATGGATTTCATTGAGGTATCTTAGTCTATTGTTTATTTTCCACTAAATGTTTTTATATTCCTTAGACTCCTGGCTTAAACCGTCCTCTCTTTATTTTTTTAGATTTATTAATATTATTTTTCATGGCTGTATGAAATGATTTATCATTATATCTTAACCTTGTAGATTTTGTAAATTAAAGCCTGTTTTGTGCATTTAATAGGAAAATATCACATATTACTTGCTCCAAATTGAACATTGTTCATTCCAAAGGCGAGCTCAGCTCTGTCTGGGAGACGAGCAGAGACCAGAGTTGTGAAAGACAGCAGGGTTCCTGTCCTCAAGCCATCAGCGCTAGGCAAACAGGTACGCAATACTCCATTTTCTAGTTCAAAATAACTTTAGTACTAAATAAAGACAAAGTTAACTGAGTTCCTTTCCTCGGCCATTGGCTATGGGCAAACGGATACCCATTATTCCCTTCTCTCAGCTTTCAAGGGTTTAAACAATATTGATACTAAATAAATTGTTTCACAATAAATCTTTCCGATGAAGTATTGGCTTGGTCTGGTTTACAGTTTACCCGGGCAATATAGGGTAGATTTGACGCGATGTTGGGTTAATTTCAATCTGCTTTAATATAAACGAGGAAACCTAAATAAATTGTTTCATAATAAACGTTTCTGATGAATCGTTGGCGAGGTTTAGTTTGCAGTTCACTGAGGCACTATAGGGTAGATATGACACGAGGTTGGGTTGACTTCATGCTGCTATAATATAAATGAACCAACCCAATTGACAATTATAGACTTGGGAGTACAACATAAGATCTGATGGATGTTTTCTACGTCAATTTTAATATTATAATGGCCGAGGACGCTTTTACATCAACCTCGAATGATAGATAGGTCATAGGTTTAAACTTGGAATTTGGTTGACTGTATATGAATATGTTCATGCTTCAAACGGTTTTTAAGTTATTCAGGAATTTTATGCGTTTAAGTTTATTTGCGTTTTCTCTATGAAGGGCCGATGTTCCCAATTGATTTTATATAAAATCATAAACCCATGGATGGCCTCACCGTAGTTTTCCAAGTGAGATATATTCCGTATCATGGTTCCTCATTACAGCTGGAGCCCTATGATACTATATCGCAAGAGTATTTGCCTTATATTTGAAAAAAATGGCGATTCCATCAGGGATTTTTGCTGTGTATGGTATTGTGGCTGATAATGTGTCTGTTGAAGTATATGATCATCCTCAAATTTTATATTTCCCACAATATTTATACTGATGTACGATATTCCTTTCAGTTTCTTCTCCATCTCAATGGGCTAGATAAGGTAGTTTTCACTTTAATATGAATACAATTGCTCCTTCTGCTAGTGGTGCTTAAACAATTGCAGACGGTGTTGGTACCTCTGTTACTGTTGTCTTTGCTTTTGGATCCTCGATCTGGATCAGTCTCTGCCCATGCCTATTCTGATTCCTTTGCCTATATTGTTGCTGGAGGATCTTGAAGTGTAAGATATGCTGCGGGGTCGAAAACCTTTCAAGCGATTTTGTCACACCTTGCTACCTTGTCCTTGATGGATGTGGTCATGGAAAAGCAACTTTGTCCTCTATAAATGTGGTCATGGAAAATGTTCTTTCATCTAATTTTATTAGTGGTTGATGAATTGTTTTTACATTTTATAGGTGGTCTCTTCATGTAAAATATTGTCAGAAAGAGCTGCATTGGGATGGGATGGGATGGGATGAATTGAATCTACTGGAAATCTGGTAGATATTGTTGAAGAAATTTCAAATTTCAGTGAGGGAAAGTGAAATATCTTCATATATGCCAAAATAAGTGGACGTTGGATAATGCATATAGAGAAAGATGTATGCACAACTTGTTTTTTTCCTGTCTGTAGATATAATTAATTACTTTTTATTTAAAAAAATAAAAAACCTAATTGTTACTTATCTTTCATAATTTAAATTTGGGTAGTTGGGAAACCAACCACCCACAATTATGAAGATATGGGGGGTCGTTGGGATAGAGGGAAAACATTATCCAGTGATAGAAAAAGAACCCACCTTGATTTTCAAGATGGATCCATGTATTGCCATGCAAGAAAATAGTGAGCCTTCTTGGGGAGGAGGAGAGGGATTCACATGAGGGTCAGGGGGATCATTTTTCCATGGGTGGGGAGTGTGTAGAACCTATAGGAGGGTGGCGTTTTCCATGAGCTGAGAGAGTGTCCAGACTTGTTAGAAATAAAAATAAAGTGAGAGAGAAATCATTAACCAATAACAAGAAAACAACCACACGGATGAGTTGCTACTCATCTCAACCTATTCTTGTATCATTGGCCACTTCCGAAGAGCTTGACTACTTGAGGCAGCTTATAACAAACTTTAAAAACCTATTCTTGTATCATTGGCCACTTCCGAAGAGCTTGACTACTTGAGGCAGCTTATAACAAACTTTAAAAACCTTTATATAGCCTTCATTATAACAAATACAATGGGTTACTTTAACCATGGTCTCAAAACAAAACTAGATCTAGAGCTTTCTAGATTCATTACCAATGTAATTATAATATTCCAAAACTCCCCCTTAATAATTTTTGCTAAGCATTTATGATATGATTCCTTAATGTTTATCTTCTTACCTAATTTTCTACTTATTGATTTGTTGTCTTTGTCTTGATTTGAGTCATGTTCTCATCTTTAGTTTCTTCATTATTGGGCTTACTTGCTCCATCCTTTTGTACATACGCAAATATGATATTGATGTCCATATAAATAGAAATCCATTTGTTGAGCTACATGGATGGCAACCATTGTACTCAGTAGTTCTCTAGAAAATATTTTCATTTGCATGTTAAATTCCTCCTTAATCATGACTTGGTCCCAACTATCTGACATTCTAAGATTGCTTCATACATTCTCTCCTTAATAGAATATTGAACATCTCCAACAACATGGAGCCAAAGTATGAGTACCTACCACCATCATACCTATCCAACTGGTTCATTCCAAAAATCGATCCTACATCCTATCCATGCATGAGAGGGATGATTCCATGTGCTACAACATGTATGCTTAGATAACCTGCATAAGGCTAGGTTTTACAGATTGGACCAAAAACTCAGGGGTGTCAAGTACAACCAATCATGCAGCGCTTGCAACATTATATCATTTCAATTCAGGTATAACAAGTATTTGAGTATTGTACAACAACATCAAGATTAGCCTCATCATGTGCCCAAAACACTAGCCAATAGAAAAAACTATGTTTGCTTACTATGGTTATCACCTAATGTTGATCTTGTTTGCTAGAACTCATTCCATTTAGCCTCTGTACTAACTCTACAACTTTAGATATAAGTATATTCTAGATCTTTATACTTCCATCATCTACATTGGATTTTAGCCAAATTGGCAACTCTAGCAAAAAACAAATGCCTATACAAAATATATGCTTAAATAACTTGCCTAATGTCAGGGTTTGCAAATTGGTCCAAAAACTGAAGCGTGTCACGTACAATTGATCATGCAACCCTTGCAACATTACATAATTTCCTTCAAGGTACAACAAGTATTTGAATGTTGTACAACATCAAGGATAGTGTTGGCTCGAAAGAGTCATCAGGGAAAAGCCCCTAGGTTTAGGCACAGGAGGCCAACAGTGGTCCGATGTAGTCTAGGACACGCTGGCATTTTCACCTCATCCCGAAGGGCAAGGAGTCTCACCCGAAGCGCGCCGCGACCAAAAGGGAGAAGGGTTCAACATGGGGTCGAGAGAATATAACTGGGCATAGGCGATCACACACACATGCATCCATAATACATGAAACAAAGATAACAGTACCCATAACTCATACGCATAGATCCATCATAAAGAACACATAACCAACAACATCCTTACATCAATCTATGAATTACCATTTACATGCAACATGCAGACTACTTAAAATTTTAATAGGCCCACAAATCATGGTGCTTAATACATTAGAAGTCGCAACAACCATCAACTCTGTCTTGTATTAACTTAGCATAACATAATACATCATAATCCGGCATTTCGCCATAAACATTACATAGAATACCTGACTCAATCGCTCGGGTTAGATTAGCTTCGCAACCCAGTCCCTCGGATCCTAGTTCTCTCTGCTTCAGCATCTGCACCCGCGTACCTCTTTTGCAACCAACTCCTTTTGCTTCTGGCGGGTTCAACAACAACCTTCTTCCTCTCTGTTCTTCCCCTTGTTGTGTAGACTTCCAGTTCTTGCTCGGCTGCTTTCTCTCTTGGCTGCTTGGGCCTTCCCGTCTCCTTGGCTGCCTTTGCCTTCCACTGCCACCTTGCCATCACTCCTTCACAACTGTTCGTTCCGCCACCCAATCGTTGCTGTCATTTGTCCTTTTCCTGCCCTTTGGTCAGTGAAAACTGGTCAAAATCATTCAAAATTAACGAAGGCTCCAACAATTAGACTCATCATGTGCCCAAAACTTGAGCCAATAGAAAAACTATGATTGCTTATCACGGTTATCACCTAATGTCAATCTAGTCTACTAGAGGTCATTCCATTTAGATTTTGTACTAACTTTACAACCTTAGATATAAGTACGGTCTAGATCTTTATACTCCCAATATCTACATTGGATTTTGGCCAAATGGGTAACTCTAGTAATAAAAAAAAAAATGATTGAATTTTTGCATCCAGAATAAGTGACTTGACACTAGTTTTTGACTCACACATCTGTGATGTACTGAAGTAGATCTAAACACAAGCTTTTACAACACCTTCATGATCTCAACAACACTTGAAAACACACAATAGTTGCAACTTTCTTCAAAGATTTAGATAATCTTCAACCAACAATAATATATACCTCCTACACAAACATAGTAGACAAACAAATTCTCCATCTTACAACTTTCACAATCTCTCTCAAAGCAACCTGTGCTCTGACATTGGTTGTTAGGAATAAAGAATGACGTGAGATGGAAATAAGTAACCAATAACCAAAAAACAACCACATAAGCTATGACTCATCTCAACTTCATGGCCATATCCTTGGCCACTTCGGTTGAGCCCGACCACTTGAGGTAGCTTAAAATAGAGTTCACAAGCCTTTATATAGGGTTCATTATAGTGATGACTATGTCTCTTGGTTGTTGCAAAAGAAAAAAAAGTTGTTTGAGAAACATTTGTTGGATTATAGTCAAGAGGAGTTCATATACAACCTTCCATCATGATTTGGCTTAAGCCAACAAATTACAACACTTTTTTTCAAGGATAGTTACATGAGTCATTCTCAATTCTAGAAAATCAACAATACAAGTTTTTTATAAATGTTAAAAAGGTCTCTTAAAAAAATTCCTTTTTCATTTTCTCATTTGTGATCAATGAGCCTTCTTGTAGGAGTAAGGCTTGGATAATTTATCTGTAGATTAATTCAATTCTTAAAACACATGTTTGATTGCTATATTTTCAAATGATTTCATTTATCTTCACCATGACTCATAGCAATAATAGAATTTTCGAAGAGGTCTTTCCATCTGCCATTTCAATGATAATTTTGTTAAAATCAAATACTTGTTGATTTACTAATTCTCTATAGGATTTTTTCTAGATAGAAATGGTAAGGGCATTTCCCTAATTGGGAAATGGATATTGGAGGATGTTAAATTATCCTAAAACTAACTATCTAAACAAATAGATAAGATCTAGTTACTTGCTGGAATTATTAACTTTTGCATGCAATAGAAAATGAGAAAAGCAATCATAGACAACACATAATTATTTTGGTCTTCTAGATTAGTTCATCATTTAAAATTATCTTCAGAACTTACAAGAGCTCCCTTATAGGGAAAATGGCTCTGAGAAATTAACCAAACAAACACTAGACTAGAAAATATCTGAGCACATGCTTTGTTGCAATCTAGTGAATCTCCCTTAGTTCCACTATGAATTGGCTTAGGTTGTTAACAACAATGCTTATGTTTGGTCAAGTGTTGACCAGATACATCAATAAACCAATCAACTACTTGACAACTTGTACTATTTGGAGTCTATCAACTTTGAAACTGAAGAATCAATTCTCTTCAAATTCATCACCATTAGAGTGGCCATCGGTTTGCTATCCTTCACCCTGAAACTCTTTATCATCTCTAGAGTGCACTTTCCCTATCTGAGGAAGATCTCACCTAGTTATTGCCAAACCTTCGAGAACATAATGCATTGACCCAATATCCTTCATCTCAAATTCTAACTCTAGATTTGACTTGCAACCTGCATTAGTCTCTCTGCACTTGTCAGAATGAGATCGTCAACATATAACACCAAAATGAGGGTCTCAGATCCAACCAACAAGAAATATAGGTTGGGATCTGCCTTACTCTTGGTGAAGGCTATGCCCTATAGATAATTGTCAATCTTGGCATACCAGGCCCTGTGCACATGTTTGAGTCCATACGGGGCTTTCTTAATCCTGCATGCATGTGCTCTATGTCATGGACTTCAAACCCTTGTGGTTGCATGATGTAGATTTATTCCTCAATGATGCCACTCAGGAAGCTGATTTTCATATCCACTTGATGGATGATACATCCCATCTCAAAATTTATTGAAAGAACTGTTCAAATAGTGGAGTATTTGGCTATGAGAGCAACATTCTCCTCATAGTCTACTCCCTCTTTCTAAGAGAACCCAAGAGCCACAAATCTGACCTTGTATTTCTCCACACTACCATCTGCTACATGCTTTACCTTGTAAAGCCACTTGGAAGTCACACCTATCTTCTCCTTTAGTCTTGGTACAATCTCCCAAACATCATTCTTCATGATGGAGTTGTGCTCCTCCACCATGGCATCTCTCCACACTTGATGGCTAGTTGCTTCCTCCAAGCTGTAAGGCTTTGAGTCTATGATGTTGGTCACTAAAGCCATGTACATTGGAAACTTTTGTAGAGGTTTGATGTCCCTGAAAGTGGTCTTAGGAGGCTCGACATGCTAGCTATCTCTGTTATTGGAAGGCTTTGCTCTCAGCTCCTCCATTGGTTCCTCCTTTTGAGGCCCCCTTGCATCTGTTGGTAGGTCAACTTGACACCTCGACTCAACACTATCTTCCATTGATCTATTGGGAAAACTCTATAAGCCTTCAAATCCTTGTTGTATCCCACGAGGATGCCTCTCTCATGTGAGGGTTGCATCTTTGTCCTCTTTTCCATAAGTATGTGGATATAGATTGGAAAACCAAATAGCCTGAGATGTCCTATCTTAGCCTTTATACCTTTGAATGTTTCCTTTGGTGTCTAACCCTTTAGAATCTGGTGTGGGCATTCTATTATGTAAATATGCAGCTTTGCTGCATGCTTCAGTCCTAAAAAATATTGAAAAAATCTGATTATGGATCATGTTCTTCTCCGCACTAGTGATAGAGTGGTTCTTCATCTCTGCAACCCCATTTTGTTGTAGGTTGTAGGCCATTTTATTCTCCTTCTTGATTCCTGCCTTCTTGTAGAAACCAATGAATGCATTAGATGTGTATTTTCCCCTGCTGTCTGTCCTCAACACCTTGATCTTCCTTCCTGTCATGTTCTCCACTTGAGCTTTGAAATCTCTAAAATGACTAAAGACCTCACCCTTGTGTTGGAATTTCTAACTCTAACCATTAGAAATTCTCCCTGTACTATTTGATTTATTTCTTCCTACTTGTTTAGTTACAAAACAAGTTATTTACCATGTAAATATTGAAAATAAATACAAGTATAGTATCAACACATACAAATCATCAACTGAAAGAAAACAAACACACAAGTGGCACCGTTGTTTTTGGACTAATGTCCCCAGAAAAACCCAATGCGGGAAAATTGGTGCAACTATTCAGAGGGTTTTATTAATATGCAGTTTTCAGAATACAACCTGGGTGCCAGAAATGGCTCACCCAACAGAGAATGCCCTCGACAGTAGTACCTCTTAGTCGGAGACAGATATTCCAACAACTGATTAAACTTCTCCTATTTGTTATTTACTGAAACAAATTATTTACTGCTTCCTAAAACAAATATTGAAGCTAATACAACTACGACCTTCACTTAATTAATAGATTTTCCCAAAACAAGAATAGAACAGTAAAGATACACACAAGTGATATAGTATTTTTTGGACAAATGTCCCCAAAAAACCTAATGTAGGAAAATTGGTGCATTAGATCTGAGGGTTTTTATTATTATGTAGAAGTATTTTGAATACAACTTTGGATGCCCTCTCGACAATCCAGTTACAGAGAAAATCACTTTGCAAGAAAGACTGGTGAGATTACCTCACTCAACACTGTTGATCCCGGCTGATTCGACAACTGAACTGTGAGTTTCCCAAATACTTTTACGCTGCCTTGCGTGGGCCCTGTGTCAGCCTCTAAGTCACTACGTCATCCCAACGAGATTCGATCTGCCTCCAAGAGCCTTTTCCAGCCCTCCTGGCTTAGAAACGTCAACTCCTTTAGCAAATTTGGATCTCTTTGCTGGAAGCTGCTACGTTTCTTTGTGTGGAGCTTGCGTGAGCCCTTCTTGGCTCTGCATCACCCTCTCTACCCTTTGCACTGCCTCCCTTGTGTATGTTTTTGCCTCTCTGTTGAGTATTCTTGGCTTCGGAGAAGATCTCCTCCAACCAAAACTCTCTCTTCCCCTCTTTGTAACAACTCACAATCAAAATTCTCATTGCAGTTGCTTTACTTCAGAAAATCGAACTTCTGAACTCTGTGTGTGTGTCTTTCCAAATGACCCTCAAGCCTCCTTAAATAATCTCCTCGTTGACATTCAACGACCTAGATTAGAAGCTAATCAATGGCTAAGATCGTTTCTGCTTGATCCTCGAAGTTACACACACAATTAGATTAATACCCATTAATTATTCTATGGTCCCATTAAAAATAATTAATTATTTTAATAAAACTATTTCTGGGTGGAATTTCCCAAAACGCTTTCTGGGTTCTTTGGAATACGTGTTTAAGCCTCCCTGCAAAATTTGAGACATAGATCACATTCGATGCTACTAGAAATCAACACTACCTCTTAGCGAGGAATGTGCTCTAGCAATGCAACCTACTGAAGCATCACTCTGTTCTGTAACATCTCCTTCTGCGCTGTTGATGTCTGACATCCTGTCCACCAACTACTGCGCAAAAGCTGCATTTGTACTGCCGGTGACCCTGCCACTGTCAACATTGCATCCGTACTGCAACTCTCTTTGAAATTCTGCATCTGTGCTGCTGTTGGCTCTGCCACTGCCAACTGCCTCTGCACTGCAAGCTGCTGCTGCTACTGCATGAGCAACGAAAAAACATCCCAAATTACTGAACTAACTGTGTTCAGTATGATACCATGTGAATGTTGGAACATGACTGCTGCTAGTCTCTGCGTACTGAAACTCTCTGAAATTCTGCATCTGTGCTGCTGCTGGCACTGCCATTGCCAACTGCTGCTGCTACTCCATGAGCAACGAAAAAACATCCCAAATTACTGAACTAACTATGTTCAGTATGATACCATGTGAATGTTGGAACATGATTGCTGCTAGTCTCTGCGCTGACCCTCTGAAGCATCTGCACTGCTGCTGAGCTCTGCTCTGTGACATCTGCACTGCTACCAACTCTGCTCTGTGCTGTTCAGCCTCTGGCGCTCCTAGCCGCTGCAACTGTCTCCGACACTCCTCGGCACGATCCGACACTAGTCCATCCTGCTACCACAAAACTGGGCTCCCGTAGCAAGGTAATGATCCAAGAGGTGGGTTCCTCAAGGATCCTGCCCATCTGCAGTCCTCTCGAACTACATCTCTAGATCACCCCACCTCCCTACTGGAGATGTGGCTGCCATCTCTGCCAAAAAAATGTCGAATTGCTCCCTCTCCTTTGCGTAGCACTGGACTGGCCTACGCACTCCCTTTTGGAGCTTGTAGATTTGCCTCTCTCCACTGCTGTGCAGCTAGTGAGAATTCAGACTCCTTGGCTGGAAGTCCTCTGAGGAAAAATTCCCTCACTGTGCTTCTTTTTCTCTTCTAACGTCTTTTTGCCCAACAAAATGGCTTGCAGAAGAGCTGTGTCCCACCAGCTCTTCCTCAGGCTAAGGCTTAGCGCTGATCAATTGTAGCTATTGTGGCTTCATCAGTCGATGAGTTTTCTGAACTTCTCTAGGGATGAATGCTTAAAATGTTGCAATAGCTTATGGTACAAATCTTCACATACGAAGAGACATTTAGCTTATATTACCAAAAAATGCACCTAGTAATATACAACTAGTGTTGATTTAGTAATTTATAGACGTTGGATTGACATTCTGCATATTGCAATATATAAATTGATTAAAATATTTGGTAAAGAATATTATGAAGACAATATACTTACAAGACCACCAAAAATCTTCAACCATTTGAGAAACGAAGGGAGCAATCTTTCGCAAATGATGTCAATTTAACATATGAATATATACTCAGCCATGGTGAGCCTCAACCTCGACAACAACATCAAGGTGTCCATGACACACTCTTTCGAGGCCTTCAGGTCATCCTTACCACCTCCCAGTGGATCCTTAATGAAAAAACATTGGCTTATGTGAAGAAACTCTTGGATTTCTTTCAGCAATGCACGTGCTCTTTCTGGTCAATCTATACCTCTATTTCGGCTACAATGGAAACTGAGCAATGTCCCTTTGGACTATGCTCTCTTTTGACTCAACAATGGCGTGGTCGATTCCAAGACCAACATACACTACGACAAAGTTTTTCTACGCCCATATTGACATCGAGTAGTATTTTAATTCTATTCAATGAATATCATATCTACCACAATTTGATACCATTGTTGGAAATTAATTCAACTTCTATCAAGAATGATGTACATATAAATGCAACATACAAATCGTTGGTTTCAACTTCCACAGTTTCATGGACATGCAGTGATTGTCCACCATAACTGTAAAGTTTTGTAGATGTTCTATGCTAAGAGCAATTTCACTTTTCTCACAGCAATCATACAAGTAGTTAAGCAAAATGCAGATAGAACATATAAGCAGATCTTACAGAAGATAAATCAGAAACAGGAAAAATGTGTGGGTTCGTTTCGACGGTCAACAGGATGCTTCAACCAGCGAAGTCTCCTTTGGTCAGCCAGCCCAGCATGTGTCACAACAACCCTCCAACCAGTAGATGAGTCAACCCAAGTCAATTCTACAAAAGTCAACGCTATCCTGAAAAGTCAACGTAGGGGCAGCAAGCTAAAAGTCAACGCAACAGCAAAACGGTCAACCCTTTGACCTCGATTTTTGTGCGAGGTAGTACGGCCTTCAAAAATCGAACCTTCCACAAGTTTTCAGCTTGATTGGACCAAGCGTTGACCAAAGTCAACGCTGGTCAAACTTTCTGCGAAACCCTAGCAGCAGAAAATCGTACTACAGCTTAGCCGTACGGTCTGTCCTCTTCGTCCTTCCCACGTGTGGCTGAAATTCGTCCTCCAGGTAGCTTGTACTCTTTAGGATGAGAGAGGAAGATGTGAGTTGTGTTGTGATGAAATTCTCTCCAACTTTTCCTGTATTTATATCCATCAGTGAGGGTGTGTGACACATCTGTTGGGCATGTGAGCCTACATTACAAAAATGGCCGACCTTGCACATATAGTTTATTAAGAATAATAAATTCAAAATATAAGTTCTGCTCATCGGATTAAGACTTATTTTATATGGATTTTACACCTCTCAGAAAGAGGAATCCAACAAAATTATTAGCCTCTTAATCTGAGCATCAGAACATGGAGTTTGGACCTAGTTGTCCAAATTTAACACTCCCTCTCAACTAGGGAGAACTCCATCTATTAGTGCAATCAACATCGCTTCGAGTGAAGCCCAGCTTCATCAAGTAACTATCCATCCTCTCATACCAAGCTCTGGGTGCTTGCTTTAACCCATAGAGGGCTTTCTTCAACCTGCAGACATAAGTGTCTCGATCTTGAACTTCAAATCCCAGAGGTTGTTCTACATACACCTCTTCCTTTAGTGCACCATGCAGAAAAGCGGTCTTGACATCCATCTGATGAAGACTCCATCCTTGCATAGCAGCAAGGGCTATGATGGATCGGATGGTGGTATATCGAGCCACAGGTGCAAATATATTGTCATAGTCAATTCCTTCCTTTTGAGAGAAGCCACGGGCAACAAACCTTGCCTTAAACTTTTCAGCACTCCCATCAGATCCATGTTTAATCTTGTAGAGCCATTTAGCGGTGACAACAGATTTGTCCTTCGGTCTCGGGACCACATCCCAGACATCATTCTTCATAATAGCCTCATATTCTTCATGCATAGCATCCTTCCAGACTTGATGCTTGATGGCTTCCTCAAAAGATCCAGGTTCAGATTGTACAATAGTACTCATGGCAGCTAGATACCCTTGGTATCTACACGGCTTCTTGCTTTCTCGGAATGTCCCCTTGGGGCAGCATGACCCTCAGCATCTTCGAGGGTGTCCCTGAGCCATGATGGCCTCTTTCCTAGAGAAGGGGGAGGATCAATAGGGTCCATTGGCCCTTCAACATCAGGCATAGTCTCATCCTGGGGTTCTTCCAGATTTCCAGGTCTTTCTTCATGATTTTCTTCAGATCTAGGAAGATCTACTACTTTCTTCAGGGAAGCATCTTTGTCAAAAGTGACATCATGGCTTATCTCTACTTCCCTTTGACCAGGTACATAGACTCTATATGCCTTAGAAGTCTCACTGTAGCCCACAAACATTCCTTTCTTCCCAGTAGCATCCAGCTTACTTCTCTTTTCTTTCGACACATGAAAATAAACAGGACATCCAAAAATTCTAAAATGTGAGACATCAGGTTTCTTACCAGAAAAAAAACTCTTCGGGAGTTTTGGAGTCCAAAGCAGAATGAGGGCATCGGTTTTGAATGTACACAGCAGTATTTGCAGCTTCTCCCCACAGAAACTTTGGTAGACCCTGGTCACATAGCATGGCACGGGCAGCTTCTACCATTCTGCTCAGGAGTATATGCAGTGGTAGTCTCCCTCTTAATGCCAACTTCTTTGCAAAGGTCTTTGAACTCATTTTACTCATATTCAGTGCCATTGTCAGTCCTCAAAATCTTGATCTTCTTTTCGGTCATATTTTCCACCAAGGCTTTGAAGGTACGGAACCACATGAAAGCCTCATCCTTCTTCTTCAAGAAGTATATCCAGGTTTTGCGAGAGAAGTCATCAGTAAATGTCATATAGTAAGAACATCCCCCCAGGGAAGTTACAGGCAACATACCGGAAAGATTAGAATGGACCAGTTGCAATATCTCAGATTTCTTTGTGACACTTGAGGGGAAAGGTCCCCTTGTATGTTTTCCTTCAGCACAGCCCTTACATACACCTTCATGATTATTTCCAAAATCAGGCATCCCTGTCACCACCTTCCTTGCTTCGGGAAGAGCTTTGTAATGAAGGTGTCCAAATCTTCGGTGCCATAGTTCGGTTTGACGGATAGTATCACAAGTCATAGCTCCCAACGGACTCCCTCCAACCTGGTAGAGTGTACCAACTCTAAAACCAATAGAGATAGCTTCCTTGAAGCTCTTCTTCCACATGAGTACCTTTCCATCAGAGAAAGTTACATTGAATCCTTTGTCTTCCATGGCAGATACAGACACAAGGTTCTTCTTCAATTTGGGTACATAGAGTACATCTTGTAGACGGAGGACTTGTCCTTGAGACAAGTGGAGGGTCACAGTCCCGGTCCCTTTCACAGGATAAGTGGCATTATCCCCAAGGATAATTTCTAGATTAGTATCCCTTTCAACCATGTCAGAAAGTGCTTCCTTGAATCCGGTGATGTGTCTTGAGGCACCACTATCGATTAGCCAGACATCCATAGTGTCGGGCGGAGATGCAGCTGAGAGAGCAGATACTAGAATATACTCATTTCTTTTATCAACAACATTAGACTCCTCATACCTGGTATTTCTGGTCCTTTTAGAAGGTTGATTGTTTCCTCCAAAGTGAGCCTTCCTCTTTCCTTTGGATTTGTCATTTCTTCGATTCCCATTCCTTCGGTTGTTGTTGTTATCGTCACTATCGGGAGAGTCCTTCTTGAAGGGGCATTCTCTAGCATAGTGTCCAGTCCTATGGCAGGTGAAACATTTACCCTTCTTCTTTTGAGTCTTAGTCCTTCCTTTGTCCTTAGAACCACCAGAGTTCTTCTTTCGGGAATGAGCAACATAGGCAGCATTTCTTTCATTATCAAATTCCTTCATCCTTGATTCTTCTTGCATACATCTAGACAGAAGCTCATTTGATGGAGGTTCTTGAATCTTCCTTGTCACATGATCTTCCAATTTGAGATCTAATATCATCTTCCAGGCATGGAAGTCATCACTTCCAGTCAGCTTGTCATTCTCCCTGAATTCAAGACTAGTGGAACCCATTTCCTTCGATGAT
>APFE030442301.1:0-23811 GCA_000404065.3 Pinus taeda | reverse complement strand
TGGGACAAACTCACCAACTCTCAACTTCTGTGTGAAAGAGAGTTCATTGGAGCTAGCATTTGGTGGGACAAACTCACCAACTCTCAACTTCTGTGTGAAAGAGAGTTCATTGGAGCTAGCATTTGGTGGGACAAACTCACCAACTCTCAACTTCTGTGTGAAAGAGAGTTCATTGGAGCTAGCATTTGGTGGGACAAACTCACCAACTCACATCAACTTCGGTGTGAAAGAGAGTTCATTGGAGCTAGCATTTTGTGGAACAACCTCACCAACTCACATCAACTTCGGTGTGAAAGGAGCTAGCATTTCATGGGACCAACTCACCAACTCACTCACATCAGCTAGCATTTCGTGGGACCAACTCACCAACTCACATCAACTTAGGTGTGAAATTGATTTCATTGGAGCTAGACCAATTCACATCAACTTCTATGTGAAAGAGAGTTCATTGGAGCTAGCATTCCGTGGGACCAACACACATCAACTTCACTGTGGGACCAACTCACCAACTCACATCAACTTCGGTGTGAAACAGAGTTCATACGAGCTAGAAATGAAACAAAGTTCATTGCTCACATCAGAAATGAAACAAAGTTCATTGCTCACATCAACTTCAGTGTGAAAGAGAGTTCATTGGAGCTAGCATTTCGTGGGACCAACTCACAACTAGAGTTCATTGGAGCTAGCATTTCATGGGACCAACGTTCATTGGAGCTAGCATTTCGTGGGACCAACTCGGAGCTAGCATTTCGTGGGACCAACTCACAACTAGAGTTCATTGGAGCTAGCATTTCATGGGACCAACTCACATCAACTTCAGAGTTCATTGGAGCTAGCATTTCGTGGGACCAACTCACAACTCAGTGTGAAGCTAGAAATGAAACAAGTTCATTGGAGCTAGCATAAACATAGTTCATTGGTGCTAGCATTTCGTGGGACCAACTCACATCAACTCCAACTCACATCAACTTCACCTTCATTGTGAAGCTAGTTCATTGGAGCTAGCATAAACATAGTTCATTGGTGCTAGCATTTCGTGGGACCAACTCACATCAACTTCCCCTTCAGTGTGAAGCTAGTTCATTGGAGCTAGCATAAACAAAGTTCATTGGAGCTAGCATTTCGTTCATTGGAGCTAGCATTTCGTGGGACCAACTCACATCAACTTCACCTTCGGTGTGAAGCTAGTTCATTGGAGCTAGCATAAACAAAGTTCATTGGAGCTAGCATTTCGTGGGACCAACTCACATCAACTTCACCTTCGGTGTGAAGCTAGTTCATTGGAGCTAGCATAAACAAAGTTCATTGGAGCTAGCATTTCGTGGGAAACTCAATCAACTTCGGTGTGAAACAAAGTTCATTGGAGCTAGCAACTCACAACAACTCACATCAACTTCACCTTCGGTGTGAAGCTAGTTCATTGGAGCTAGCATAAACAAAGTTCATTGGAGCTAGCATTTCGTAGGAAACTCAATCAACTTCGGTGTGAAACAAAGTTCATTGGAGCTAGCAACTCACAACAACTTCAGTGTGAAGCTAGAAATAAAACAGAGTTCATTGGAGCTAGCATTTCGTGGGACCAACTCAATGAGCTAGCATTTCGTGGGACCAACTCACAACAACTTCGGTTCATTGAAGCTAGCATTTTCTGGGACCAACTCACAACTCACAACAACTTTGGTGCTAGCATTTCGTGGGACCAACTCACAACTCACAACAACTTCAGTTCATTGAAGCTAGCATTTTGTGGGACCAACTCAAACAACTTCTTTGTGGGACCAACTCACAACAACTTCGGTGTGAAACAGGGCAGGTGGAAAAGGCCTAAAGAAGCTTGGGAGTACATTTTGCACATGTGGGACCGTGGAATCAGAAAAAACATTTCATTTTGGAATGTGATGCATTCAAAGACATCAGAGAAAGTTAGGAGAAAGGGGATTGTTGAAAGATTGGGTCAGCTCATCATCAATTTGAATCAGAAAAAAGATTGAATGGAGGATTGTTGGAAGATTGGGTCAACTCATCATCAATTTGTATCAGAAAAAAATTGAATTGCAAAAAGTAAAAATTGTGCGAGTTTTGACTAACACACAAGAAGTTGTGGTGGCACTAATGTGGTGGCACTAATAATGAATGCATAACTGGACTGAAATTCTCATGGGTGGCACTAATAATGAATGCATAACTGGACTAAAATTCTCATCGGTTATAGAAGTAATCGGAATATTTCAGCTTATATTTTCCCGGTTTCCCTGGTAGTTAATGTAGAGTTGCAACCTTGTTGCAGGTTTAATATTCAAACTAAAGCCCTTAACCTCTGTCAGTTAGGGATTGCAGGTTTAATATTCAAACTGGAGCCCTTAAACTCTGTTGGTTATTCCCTGGTGGTTATTGGAAGAGTTTCAACCCTGTTGCAGGGTTGATATTCCAAGATTTGGAAGTATTTCGAATGTGAAGGCTTATTTCAGGGTGTATCCCGGTAAAGAGATTCGACCCTGTTGCTGGGTTGATTGAAGTATTTGGCAAGAGAAGTTAAGGTTGTACCCTGGTGGTTATGGGAGAGGTTTGAACCTGTTGCAGAGTTGATTTTGAAAAGCGGAAGGTTATCTAAGTGTGCACCCTAGTGGTTATCGGAGCGTATATACCCTGTTACGGGGTTCATTTGCACATCGAAGGTTTAGCCTTTCTAAACCTTACCCTGATTGAGGTATTTGGAATGTGCAGGCTTTCTAAAGGTTGTGATAGGGACAGCGAAGAAACAGAATATTAATTGAACGATAATTTAAAATTTTCGGTCATAAAGAGATGCAGCGCGAGAAAAAATTGCGAAGACCGTTGTTCTGACCCTCCTCGACCATGGGGTATGACTTGCTGATTCTATGCAGTTGTCGAGGTTCTTTACAATTATCAAAGCAAAAAGACGTGCTCACCTTCCGATGCTCGACAGAACTCAACTGAATATATCTTAGGGTTTGCAGGCCTAACCCTAGCATAAAAAGCTATTACTGGCCCCCGCTCGGTCATGTTGATAACGCCTTCCAAATTTATATTTAAGGGGAAAATAAGAGCTCAAACCAGATACCCTTTGAAGATCAGCAATACACAGCAGTTCACTACTAAAGGCATATGCTAAAGCCAAAAATAAAATAAAGAAATGAGTTACGCATTCGATCTGGAAATCAGCTTATTAACACTCACTAAAGAAACAGAAAACAGTGCTGAAATACAGAAAACTATAGCGGCTTTTGCATCATAATTTTTCTGCATATCATTAGGCGATAAGAGAAAATATAATAGAGGACTCAGATTCGCCTTCTTTCAGAGATGAGTGCCATGGAAGGCTGCAGCGGCTGCTTAGAGGTGTTTGGTGTAAGCAGCCAGGCTGCCACGCCAAAGCAGGGCATATTACTCTCTGAGAATATGAAAAAGAAATACTCAATCATCACAGTCCCGTGGCCTCTGTACCCTGCCAAAAGAAGCCGCCTCATGGAATGAAATATCAGGGCAAACAAAAAGAATTTGGCAGAGAAAATCACCGGCTTAAGGAGGCGGCCACATTTCTCTTCAACACCTTGAGCCTCAGACTTAAACTAACGAGTGAATTTAACAATCCAATAACACATTAATTTATAGGCACAGCGCCTGCTCTGTTCGCAAGTGCTGGTTAGGTTACTTGGAACGGCATCGTTATGAATAGAAAATGTAACGAATTGTGATAACGTTAACTGCTACGGTTAAGCTTGTGTTCAAATGCGGTACAGATTCTTTTTTCCGGCTATGTTGTGAGTCTTGGCATGCCTAAGCCGGTTAGGTTTTGTGGGTCTTGATAGGCTTAATTTGTGGACTTAAAGTTATCTAAATTTTTAAATCAGTTAGGGATTACATTTGGACCATATCAACTCTTACTAGATTATGATTGGATTTTTGTTTACGAAGTTTTACATTAATGAGTTTTACACTATGAAATGCTTTAACAAAACATCCTATCATTATATGTTTTAGGCTTTAGGCTTATGGACTCTTCTCACCTTTTTGTTTTTAATTTCATTATTAGGGATTTTTTTTTCTCCATTTCTCTTTAATTTTTAATTAAATTTTCCCATGTAAAAAACATTCCCTTTCTCTTTATTACTTCTCAATAATTTCACTCTTCCTCTTCTTGTATAAATAATTGTGTAGTCCTTTTTTCTAATATAAATATAGATATATTTATTATTAATAAGAAAATATACATTTCAATAATTTAATTGGTAAGTTTTATAATCTAAATTTTAACCCATATAAGATAAATTGCATTAACTTAGCATGAATACTTTAAAAAGTATTCAAAGTGAACTTTTGGAGCATGCATAAACATGCACAAGGTCATGGCCTCTAACTCAAGAGGAGTTGTGTCTTATTCACCCGCGCTTGCTCCAAATATAGATGTCTTCAATGTCCTCATTTTTGCGTGTCCTCAACCCCAAAAGTCTCAATCAATGTAGTTTGTACAAAAGATTGATTAAATTCCTAAGATTTTAGTTCATGTAGGGTAGTCTTGTGTCATGGCACTAAGGCTAGTAGACAAAGGCCTAATTAGAAAACTTACAAGGGTTTGGCCTTCCCCTAGATCCCTAAATACTTGGATCGACAAGAACTAGCGTCCATTAATCAAAGAAAAGTTTGTATTATCATTATATGGGAAGGGTTTTATACCTTTCTCTTTGAAGAAAAAATAGATCGGGATTTGATTTTCCGAAGTGGCTCATATTTCATGGGAGCTTTATGGATTTAACTTAATTAATGGACCTCGACTTTCAATTCATAGAATACATTCCATTGGTTGTCCCCGTATAGGTTAAATTGCCTCATCTACCTCTCCATTGTTGGAATGAAGAAACTTTCAAAAAATATTGGCAATGCCTTTGGAAAGTATATTGATCAAGCACAAACACGCAACAAAATGTTTGCTTGTGCTAAAATCTACGTGGAGGTTGACTTGGAGAAAAGCATGCATGGAACTGTGTTTGGACGGACGGTCACTGTTGCGGCGACTCGCTTCACACACTTGCATGCTTTCCCATTTCTTGAATCATGCACTTGTTGTTTGCATGAATGATCATTCACTCTTGTTTGCACTCATCTCCTCATGCATTCACACTTCTCATATTTTCATTCGCCAGTCAGCCAAACTGAGCTGCCTTAGCCCAGACCGTGCCTTGCCTGGCTAGCATTACGCTTTTCCGAAAGCAAAGGCTCTACCTTCCCTCCATAAACTGCGCAAATCTAGCTAGGCACTGACCTCTAGGATTGCATTGTGCAATGTAGTTTGTTGGTTGCATGTCACTGCTGACTGAAATTGCGCATTGCATAGTTCCAGTCCTCAACAAGCCAAGCTGAATTGTGGATTGCACAGTTCCAGTAGTCAGTCAGCCTCCTGATAGCCCGGACTGTGCCTTGCGCAGTTTTGGCGGTTAGTCTCGCGACCTCCCAACGGAAATTACACAACCTTCATGATTAGTCACACAAGTATGTTGTAAGTCAGTTCTTAAGTTCGTTTTGGTTTTTGACTGACAAATTGCTTGTCGTGAGTGTTGCCATGTCTCTAGGTATTGCAAGTGTTCATCTGTCTCTCAGCAGCATAGGTACAATGGCTTCGAGGAGAGCAGAGGAGAAGACATCGTTCAAAGCAACCTTGGGGATGCAGTCGATCAAGTGTCTATGAACTTGCCTACCCACGAAGACATCAAGTTGTTCGTAGACAAGGACATCAAGATATGATAACAGCATCATCATAGCAAGCAGCAACATCAACAGCGGTTAAAGGCAGCATACCAAATGCAACGAACAGAAGAGGAAGGTTGTTGACAACACAGAGGTAGAGCAAAGTCTCAAGCTCAAGCAGATCCACTTGTGATGAAAGCAACTTTGGAGACTCAGACTATGAGGTGGCGATGCGACATGAAGATTACGCGAAGACAAAGAATAGAATAAAGGAGGAGTTGCATGTGTTGAATTAGCAACTCAAGGAAAAACATGAGCTGCATAGACGAGAGAATAAGTTGCAGCAGGAACAGGTACAACAGAGGGCGCAACATGCACTCATGGATGAAACTACACTCGTACAAGTTATAGATCCATCCTAGCAGCTGACACGGAGCAAACAAGGTGAGCAGTGTTGTTTATTGCATGCATGTCATTGTACGAACACATGCGATCCCACCCATTCTGCACACTCACCGAGGCGAAGACAAGAAGCAAGTCCAACTGGAGTTGAATATGTACCTCGACAAGTTGATGTGCATGGCCACCAGCACATGCTTGGAGAGCAGCGTAAATACTATGCATCAACATGTTGTCAGTTCAGTCGCACCAGGATGACCATGCGCATGCTATCAAACGATTTGGACAAAGGAGCCATATAAGTGCACCCAAACTCAATGAAGGCAAGAGTTCGCTTCAGCAAGATGTCACCATTGAGCACACGGACAACTAAGCTTGGCATCAGCTCATCACCTTCAACCATCACAAACATGTCAAAGGGTTGGTCTCGCCATAACGGTCTGAGTGTCAGTGATGTTTTGCATGGTTTGCTCAAGCCATTTTGTCTCACATGTGCACATGTGTATTGTAATCTAACATCTTGTCAAGTGGAAGTTCAAGTGTCGATAGTTGAATGTAATAGTCATAGAGTAGTTGAAGAGTCATGAGGGTAGATGAATGGTCTCACAGGTGAATGTCAAGGGTCACCCCACCCTTTTCTATAAATAGCACCTCATAACTCATTGTATAGGCTTTTGGTCATCCAAGCTTCCGATAATACTATCTTAGAGAGAGCTTGGACAATGTTATAATGAACCTTGGCTTCTCCACTGCGCAGAGCTAGTACATCTCTTTGGAGGAGCAGGTGGTTGTGGCTGTAACGTTCCACTGTTGGAACTAGTGGTTGGACATGGATGTATTGTATGACTGGAACTTACACTTCTTAATATAATAGAGCCAGCATGTTTCATGCATATGTCATATTGTATTCCAACTATCTTGTTTACTCTAAATGGTATCTGTATATGTTTGCTTACGCATGTATGTATGGATTATTCTATATAAGTATGTATGAATCTTACTGAAATGTGTTGATTGGTTTAGCCATCACTTTGGATTATTTGCTAACTTGCTTTCCAGTTTGTAATGCATCTTTGCTCGTGTGTTCCCTTCCAAGCCCCGTGCTACCACAGGTTTCCAAGTGGCACATTCACCCAACTCTTCGTCGATCTCTTGTCTACATACACGTATGATGGTGAAGGTGAAGTGCCCTGGCCTGAGTTCTTACATAACTTTCTTTCCATGCTTCATGAGGAAGATGGATTTTTGACGAACAAGCCAGTTTGTTGCTTGCATACACACTTCACGAATCTCCACATCGATGGTTGTGCAACCTGCCGACTGACAGCATGCACTCACTTGAGCACTTCTGTGATCTCATTGAAGACACTTTCTATCATTTTGATCTAGACCATCTTCACCAAGATATGTTAAAACAACAAAAGGCTCTGCATGAATCGCCTATGGATTTTTGGCAATGCTTCTATGATTTGTAGTTTCAAGCTTTGAAGAGCCAAATGAAATTTTTCTATCTTTGGGACCAATTCGAGTATTGCATTAAGAAATCTGTTCATCCCATGAAGAAGTTTGAAATCAAGCCTTGCTCACAGTGATGGAGCAACGCATTCACAGATGGATATGGTCACTGTCACAAGTGACTTTCCGTCGTCCCCTCATCAAACAACTCAACCACTGCAGAGTGATGCAGGAGATCATGCTCCCACATTTGTTCAACTGTCACGTTCTCCCAACATCTCTTCACTTAATTTTCGTTTAGATTTGGTTGTGAGTCCATCGAGTTTTCATATGCATTTTGTACCACAACCTTTGTCTTCATACTCGACTAATCCTCCTAATAATATTGTCTCGTGTTCTTTCATTTTGGACTCTACACTTGTTGTGAATGAGGAACAAGCCACTAACGAAGTTGGTGTTGCACAACCAACATGCACTGTCATTCACGAAGAGTATGACTGGATCTTGAGCATCAACACTCGGCGAAGGATGCCTCCCTTCCGTTTGAGCCTCCTCCGTTCTTTCCTGACATTTATGGTGAACCTGCCATCCATGATTTCGCATGTGTATCTTCATCTGAGAATGCACCCATTGTTGATCACTCGCAGGACACACCGATGTCAGTTCATCATCTGACAACTGAGAGGATAAATCATTCCTTGATAATCCACTTGATCTTTCATCTGCCTTTTCGGAAAAAAACACAGAGGATGGATTTGTCCACTTCTTATCTACCCCTCTGTTTGATTCATCAGATCATGAGGATGCCAATGAAATCATCGATTTTTCTGATTGTGGCTATCGTGATCCATTTACTCCCATATTCGATCACGATCATGATTCTATCATAGTTGATTTTTCGAAGCCACCGGTTTATGATGATCTATCTGACGATGAAGTTGAAACACCCCAAACTATCGAGGCACTTCAGCCTAAGCTGATGATTTTGTTAGGCCTTCACTGTCCTGATGTTGGTTTCACTTCTGGTCAGGAAATTGTTTAATCACTCGAGGCTTCTCATCACTCATCTGTATGCATTGAAGATCAAGTTCACACACAGATTGTGCTTCCTCCACTCGAATTGCACGATCCTATTGCTCATGCATTGGAGGAATCTTACATTACAAGCATGCATGCACAACGCAAGTTGTCTTTGATTCTTTCATTTACTTGCATGTCACAGTCAAGAATGTGCATATGCTTCATAGTTGCACGCAGTGTCGCATAGCACCATGATAAGTCAACGAACTATTTTTCATGTACTTGCACTCACTTATGTCCTGTGGGCAATTTTAAACATGAAGTGAGTTTGTCTTCATTGTTATATCTTTCTTGCTTGTTGGTCCACACAATTGAGTTGCTCACGAACCAAGCCTTCACCAACATGGGTCAACAAATGCGTCGGTGGCTATATTCACTACAACAAAACCTTGTGATTAGCGTCCATTTTTTCTTCCTTTTTTGCATCTAGAGCCCAATTTTGGTGCTATTTGTGTCCATTTATCAAATATGGTGCAAAAATTGATGCGAGTTTTGCACCGAGTTTTGCACCAAGTCTTACACCAAGTTTAGCACCAGGTATTGTAATAGGTTTTGCACCAGGTTTTACACTAGGTTTTATGCCAAGTTTTGTGCCATCCTTTGCACCATGTTTTGCATCAAGTTTGGCATCTAATTTTGTTTCACCAACTTTTGTATCCTTTATTGCATCCACATTTTTCACCTACAATTGCATGAAATTTTGCATCATCTCTTGCATCCTCTTTTGCATAATTTTTTAAATGATTTTTTGCATCCCCTTTGCGTCAAGATTTGCATTAGGTTTTGTATCTCATATTGCATCTACTTTTGCATCAACTTTTGCATCCTATTTTGCCTCCATTATTGCACCCATATTTACGTCCACTTTTGCATCCCTTTTTGCATCTTATTTTTCATCTTCATTTGCTTCTTTTTTCATCTATCATTACATCCACTTTTGTTGTGACACTATGTGTGCCATGTTTTGTACTTATTGTTGTACCCACATTTGCTTCCAATTTTGCATCCATCTTCACATCCACTTTTGCATCAAAATATTGCATCTATTTTTGCATCCACTTTTGTGTTGGGTTTTGCATCTCATTCTGTATCTTCTTTTGCGTTTACTTCCACTGCATCCATATTTCTCATCCAATTTTTTTCTCGTGTTGCACTCATGTTTGCATCCCTTATTTCATCTTGTCTTGCATCCAAGTTTGCATCTTTTTTTGTGTGTTTTTTATTACCTCCACTTTCTCGTCCACTTTTGTTGTGCCACAATCTGTGCCATATCTTGTGCCTATTGTTGAAACCCACATTTTTTTTCCAATTTTGCATCCACATTTTCATCTTCTTTTGTGTTCAAGTTTGCATCAAATATTTTTTATGTTTTTTTCATCCCATTTTGCATCTACTTTTACATCCACTTTTGATATGTCCAATTTTGCGTCTAATTTTGTTTCCACTATTGCACCCATGTTTGGTCCATGTTTACACCCGTTTTTGAATCCAAGTTGCCTTCTTTTTGCATCCAAGTTTGTGTCTTCTTGTGTGTTCATTGTTGTATCCACATTTATTTCACAAAAATTCATGCTAAGTTTTATGCCTACTATTACACTCATGTTTTCTTCCACTTTTTTATCCATGTTTTCATCCTATTTTGTGTCCAAGTTTGCATCTATTATTATAGCTACTTTTTCATCCACTTTTGTGTCAATTTTTCTGTCTTGTTTTGCATCTACTTATGTTGTGTCAACTCTTCAACCAATTTTACGTCTATTTTTGCCCCCATTTTTTGTTTTTGACTTTTGCATCTCTTTTACAACACTCATCATATTTTTTGCATTGATGATATTTCTTATGACATTGAAAATTATGCACAACTTATGACAATGTCAATAATTATGATGATGATGATAATGAAGATGATGTTGATGACATGAATTGTGATTATTATGATAACCAAAATGATGATAAAGACAGTGGGGGTTACAATGACAATGATGATGGCGATGCTAATGACCTTGTACAATCTTCCCAATTTTTAAATGTTGTCATGGTCATAATCCTAATCATTATCTTTGGAGTCATCTTCCAGGTCATCATCATTTTATCATCATTATCATTATTTTCATCTTGGTCATCATCAACAACAGTAATGACATGAATGATGATTATGATGTTCATGACAAAGTTGACAACAATGATGATAGAAATTACATTAATTATGATGATGGGGATGATGAAAATTATAATGACGATGATAATGGTAGTGATGATGATGATCATCGATCATCTCTAAAAAATAAAGTTGATATTTCTCTTGCATATATCATGTGTCCTAACAATCCTTTTTGAGCACTCGTAAGATTTTTTGGGTTGATGATATTTCTTATGACATCTATAATTATGAACAATTGACGACAATGTCCATTATCATGATGATGATGACAACGACGACATGAATGGTGATTATGACAATAATGCAATTATGACATCGATGGTGGTGATGATGATGATAATGAAGATGATGACACTCCCTCTAAACTAGGGAAGTACTCATAATGAGACAAAAACGTATTCTCAAGTTGAAATATTCATATAAGAAGGGATCTGGATTGATAAGCATCAACGATGACTTACATCATCATAGCCAACATTGTCAAAATAGAAAGGTCTTGACTAACAAGTTCTATCTCTCCATTAGATTATAGCACAATGTTGGGAGGCATAAATTTGGACACCACTGCCTCTTTAGACACTTACCCCACTAGGATGTTCATCGGGCATGTCCTCGCATGATCATTTCCTAATCCACTGTCATAATATTTGACACCAGGAAATTTCGATCCTCATGACTATTCTTATCTTGGATTAATGTACTTGACTTATGGCAGTTAATCCTAGTCAAAGTACAATTTCTCAAAGAATATTGGTCCCAGATGTTTATCTAATCTACCATTCTCCCTACTGGTGTCTTTAGTAGGCTTACAATTTTTAGTCTTGGCCATGGTACATGACACATGGATAATATGGTGTCCACCCTCACTCCCTCTCGAGGGAGGAGACATCCACAAGCATAAGCTTTTCTCAAGAATACCCATCATTTTAATAGAGAATAACATCATTATTATTTTTCATCGCATGACGCCTTTATGATTAAGCATTCATAGATTTGTGGCAAAATATTTCCCCTTTTGTCATTTGTGATGAAAGAAAATCAAAAAATGAAAGCCAAAATCATTAAAGATACACTATAATGATTTATCTAAGTCTAAACTCTAAGGTTGAAGTGAAAATTCATGTAAATGTTATATCTATGAGTTGTTCCAAACTTATGAAAACCTTATTCCCTAAGTCCTATATATAAGAAAAATAAAAAATAAAATAAGGCCCAATGAATGGTAACTCATGTATTCACACCCTCTTTGGAAACCATATGAATATATACACTCCTAGTCACACTTGATCACATGTTTATGATGGTTAAATCATGAAGTCCTCTTTTCCCCTTTCATTTTCACTTCATTATTTAAGCACCTAATTGAGGATCTAGGGAATTTTTCTTTCTTAAGGGTTTCATGTCTACTCTTGGGTTTACTTATGTCACACTATAGTCAATTTATGTGATGGAGTGAAATACTTAAGTTTGTGGATTTATTAGAACAGTGTATTAAGTTAGTCACCACACACACATGTATTACATCTCATTGATCCACATATGTGGGTTGGAGACTCATTGCTTGAGAACTTTAATGGATACTACTTTAGGGCTTTGATGGTATATCTTATGAAATCTCTTGGTAAAAATTGTGACTCATCCTTTCTTTTCCTCGAGACACTTGATAATATTGAAGTCACTCCCAACAATCCATGGACATGGGGAGTATAAATTACTTGTGCTGGAAATAGAATTGAGAAATAGAGGTTTTCCATTTGCGATATTAGAGTCATAGACATTGGATACATGGTAGTAGTCCTCGATGTCAATTAACTAAAATTATATTGTCATAATGCGAAAAGAGGAAAACATATTGGTAACCTTGATGTCCTGATCATTCCAAATAATAGCCATTCCACCCAAGTATATCTAATCATCAGTCACTACTACTTGGAAATTCCTCCCCCATTTGCTCATTATATGAGGTAGAACCTCACTTAATATTTTTATTTCTTATATCAACATTGTTGATGGGTGCTTTGTGTACCATTTTTCTTGTAGGAGTCTTTGTTTTCCTTTACTATTGAGGCTCCTCATGTTCCATGAGGCTATTTTCATGGAAAATTTACACAAAAATGAAGTATAATGTGACTAAAAAGAACATGTTTCAAGATTTAAGTTCTTGGACAATGCCACTTCATGACTCCTATATTTCCTTAACCTAGGACTGAATGGTGAACTTGATAGCCTTAAGGGAAATTAACCAATGAAAATATAAAAAAGAGGTGACTTTTGACTTTATCACATACAAGTTAATATACTAAAAAAATATCCATAACAATTTCATTAGTCAATGAATCTTTAAAAAAAAATATCCAAAACAATTTCGTCATGCAATGAATCATTCCATTATAAATTACAATCTATAAACATTTTGGGAACTTTTTGCTAAACCATGTTCAAAACCATATTAATGTTTAACAATAATATGCACAATAACACATTTTCATAAATTAAATAACATGTTATCAATCCTAAGAAATGTCACTAACATAAAACTAAAAAGCATGCAACTAATGGGAGTGACCACTCAAGGCCATCATAAGGCAATTAATCTATTAAGACAAGGATTAATGGGGAGAAAATCTATAAAGGACAAAGGAAAAGCTATTTTAACTTTATTGTTTTATTAGGTGCAAGTTGAACCTCTCAAGATATAATAAAGAGCATAATTAATTTTATTGCATTAAGAAAACCCATGCACATTATATAACTTAACAAGGAATAGATGTATAATACCCATCTCAGCGATACCACGCATGGCATTAAGTTACTTTTTTTTATATATATAATTTAAACTTATATCATAAAATCACAAATTTAGCATGAATGAATGTTTAAAATCCATTTTTATAAAAACAAAATATAATTTTTGTTATAAAAATAATAATATTATATAATATAGTATTAATAGTATTAATATATATATATATATTATATATAACTATATATACTATATATTATATAATATATATAGTAGTATATATTAATATATAATATACTATATTTAGCAATAAATACAAATAAAAAAAATACTAAAACAAATAATAATTAAAAAAAAAACTAATACATAAGCAAATAATTTTTTTTTTTTTAATTTAAAATAATTTTTAGAAATTTTTTAAACACTTCCCTCCATTCTAAGAAGCAAAAATAATAATAGAAATAAGGACGGACCAAGAATCTTCCTTTCCCTAGTAAGTTTTCCCACCATTCATTCCACTCACTCGAGTTATTTCATAAAATAAAAATAAGTGTTATTTCACACTCTTTTGGCAAAGCCTATTGAGCTTTGCCTATGATATATCTATTCCTTGATGGAGTCCTCGATATATTGATCAAATTTTGATTCCTTGGAGATTAATTAGAGAAAATAAAACATGAGTACTCTTAATTCCAAGTTCAATGCCTTTGATGGTGGACAAAAGGCAAGGGAAGGGTTGTTATCATGGTCATAACTCGAAGTTCATTGTCTTTGATGGTGGACGAGGCAAGGGAGGGGGTTGTGGTCATGCTCATGGTCATGGAGTTTTCTCTTTTACATTATATTTAGGGAGTTCAAATCAATTTGAATGGAATCATTGTCATCACTAGGTATAATGGATTAAGTGTGATAATGGAAAATTGAAATAATTATTTGTGAGCATTTGTTCTTGAACGAACATTAGGATCCATTTTATGATAGAGAAAAGTACATGCATTAAAAACAAGGATGTGCTGAAATTCATGTGACATTCATATTGTATGCGACTTACTTTCACTTTAAAAGAAATCACTTTTTTCATGTGACATTCTTTATTTGTTAGAAAAAATATATATTTCTAATATTAATTACAATTGTAATTTGAAATAAAGCTTCCATTAACTTTTAATTTTCTATTTGTGCATGGACATCATAAGAAACATTCACAATATAATATGAAGAACAAATAATTACCTACTTCATATGCATTAAAAAATGCTTCTACTACTTAATGTGAATTACAAGTGTAGCCTTAGTTGGATCTCCAATATATCTTAAACCATACTTTCATTTTATTTTTTAGTACTATTAAATGTTATTATGCCCTACCTCATTTTATGGTCAGAATTCTAATAAAAATATGCAATTGTGTTATGTAATTAGTACTAACATCTAATATTGATATTTTTTCCAGAACACTACAGGTAATAACCATGAAGATGATGATATAGACTATGTTTATATTACATAATATATTAGAGACAATGATGATGAGGATGGTGATGGAGTTGGTGATGATTATGTGGATGATATTATTAGGATGGTCACGATGATGATCATGGAAATGGTAATGAGGATGACCTTGACTATGATTTTTGTGGTGCTAGCTAGCCATGTGTTATTTTTTATATTTAGTTGGGATGTCTTAATATGGTAATCATACATTTGAATTTTAGTTGATTCAAATAATGATGATGATATTATCGGTGCTATCTTGTTACTTTATTAATATGTTGAAAATTGCTTACATTTTTTTTATGAAAGAATTATGTGTATGATGGATTCCTATTTTTTTATGGATGTTGTGAATTTACCTTAGAATAATGATATCTATGAAACATTTTTATTTGGTAATTAGACATTGAATTTTAGTTTATTTGATTAAATATGATGATGATATTATCATTTTTATCTTATTTTATTTATATATTGAAAATTATCAACATTATTTTGATGGAGAATTATTATGTATGATGATATTACTATTTTTTTACGGATGTTGTGAATTTACCTTAGAATAATGGTGTTCACAAAATATTTTGATTTGATAATCACACATTTGAATCTTAGTTGATTTGATTAAAGATGATGAGGATATTATTAGTATTATCTTGTTACTTTATATTTGTGTTGAAAAGTTTAAATGTTTTTTGATGGAGAATCATTATGTATGATGATATTCCTATTTTTGGATGTAATGTTGTGAATTACCTTGGGATAATGATATTTACTATAAGTGTTCATTTAGTAGTCATATATGTATATTGAAAATTGTCAATGATATTTTGATGACGAATTGTTATATATGAGGATATTGTTATCTTTTTGATGAATGTGGTCAATTACCCTTAAATTTGTTTACAAATATTAAGTTATCAATTTGAATTGTGATATCTTCTTAAATGTGTTATACATGAAAATACCTCCTCATCATCTTGGAGGAGAATACTATGTTGTTGGTTGAAATACCCCTTTCTCATAAACTATATAAGACTATAATACAAGGTATGTACCATGAGGACCACGTTATCCTAGTATATAATAAATTGCCCCTTCATTTAACTTTTTTTACCAAAATTCTCACTCAGTCACAAGGAAAAAATCTTGAGTTAACTAGAGTTTCACACTCTTGTTCACTTTCGGAAACTCATATTGTGCAAAGTGATCTCTTTATCCTCATCTTTAGCTTTTTCCTAAAAAAGAAAAACTTGCAAAAGTGGGAAAGAGCCATAAAGCATGGGGAAGATTTTTCCTAAGCCCAAAAGCATCTAAAAAGTGGAAAAGGCCATTTTAATATGAGGAAACATTATTCACCCAAAAGCTTTTGCCCAGATTGAACTAATGAGGAATTTGGGAAATATTCATAGCCTTCACTTTCCTATATATTGGAGGCTTGGCTATTGAGAAAAGGATAGGAATTCTTGTATTGTCACGTTGCTGAGATCTATCTTGAGAGGGAGAGTTTTGGAGCTAAGAGTTGGGGGAGGTGTTGTTGCAACTGCATCTGATGGTTGTAACTTTCCTCCAACTCCTTTATTAATATAGATTGGTTGTTCTTCCTTCTGTATGTTGCTATTCATTCTTTACTTATTCTATTTAACTAATGATTGTATGGGATTTTTGTTTATATTTATTTATTCAGTCATATTTATATGTTTATGATAGTTTTGATTATAAAGATATTATGTTGTGAAGGTTTCTTTTTTCTCTCTCTTATGTGTAGGACTAAGCTTTGGAGCTAACTAGGAGTACTTCCTAGCTACACTAAAAACTCCAAAAAGACCTGCATGCGAGGACTCATAGGAATTTCTTCTCTTTTTCTTAATATATACTCTACATCTTGATCAACTAAGAAACTTGAGCCTTAGAACAACCTTTCTCTTAATCGGTCTATCCTATGTTTTTGGGATAAAATTAGAGGGTTTATGTTAATCTAATCATGCATTAAATCCTACAGAAAATGATATTTTGAAACTATAATATATTTCACAATGTAATTAAAATTAGTAAAATGAACCCATAAAGGGGGTCATAAATGGAAATAAAAGTAAAACTCTAAACAAGAAGCCAAAAGTGCATGTAAACATGGATGCAAAATTGGGAGTGGAATTGTATGCTAAACTAGCCATCAAAACAAGATGCAAAAAATGACACAAAAATGGTTTTAAAGTAGAATTTAAAAGGGTACAACACTAGACACAAAGAAGGGAACAAAATAGGGCATACAAGAGGATACCAAATCGGTTGCAAACAAGGATGAAAAAATGGACACCAAAATGAGGATGCAAAGAGTAGTGTAAAATTAGGATGTAAATTGGGTGCAAAAAGGATGTAAGAAAAGACATAAAACAAGATGAAAATGGGACTAGAAAAGGGTGAAACCAAGGATGCCAAAAATGATGCATAACTAGATGAAAACTCAAACTAAAATCTAGGTGCAAAATGAGAAGCAAATGTGGACACAAAATGTGGTAGAAAAAAGGATCCAAATTTGGATGCCAAAAAGGATGCAAAATTAGACACCAAAAAGGATGCAAAATTGGACATAAAAAATGGTGCAAAAAATTTGCATAAAAATGGCTCAAATTTGGATGAAAATTGAGATGCAACATTGGATGCAAAATCAGGTGCAACAAATGATTCAAAACATGGTTCAAAAATAGATGCAAAAGTAGACATAAAAAATGGCTCAAAATTGAATGTAACATTAGACACAAAATGAGATGCAAAGGTGGATGCAACACATGGTTCAACATAGGATGCAAATTTAGATGCTCAAACGGATGCTAAATTGGATGCAGGAAATGGTGTTTAAAATGATGCTAAATTTGATGCAACAAATTATACAAAATTAGATCCAAAATATGGTGCAAAATAGGATGCAAAAAAGGGAGATAAATAAAACGATAAAGTGGATGCAAAATTTGGCACTAAATCAGATTCAACATATGGTGATAAATTGTATGCAAAAAATGGTGTAAAAAAAGGAAGAAAATTGGTGCAAAAATAGATGTAAAAATAAGTAGAAAATTAGAAGCAAAAAATGGCATAAGACTAGATGCAAAAATTGACACAAACTAGATGCAAAAAAAGGCACTAAATCAAATGCAAAAGATGGTGTAAAACTCAATACAAATTATGACACAAAACTAGAAGTAAAGAATGGCACAAAACAGGAAGCAAAAAATGATGCAAAATTTGGCACAAAACTAGAAGTAAAACCAAATGCAAATATTGGTGTAAAATATGATGCAAATTTTGGCATAAAAATGGATGCAAAATTTGGCACAAAAAATTATGCTTTAAAAATTGTACAATAGAGCCAGATTTAGTGCCAGGCTGCTCATCCCAATTGAGAAAAAAATGCACTAAAATCTGGTGCTAAATCTGGCGCAATTGCCTGTTTTGGTTGTAGTGGGTGCAGTGCAGATGCGGTGCTGGAGTAGGACTAGCAGCAGGCAAGAATTAGTGTGATTGATGCAACAGAGATCAAAAGTGACAGAGGCTAGAGTAGTCAGATACTGAACGGCATAGAGGTGTAGGAGTTTTTAAGTCCGAAAGAGGCAATAACAGTCAGAGACTTTGATGCAGAGGCATCACTTTGATTCAGGGTTGGATTATTTTTTTCTAGAGTTGTTTGAAAGCAACAACACTAAGAGAGAAGTGTTGCATGGCAGAACATTCAAAAAGGTTCAGGATCGGGTCGAGTTGAAATGCCTTTCTTGTTGAGAAGGACTGTTGAAAATAGCAACAAGAAATGCTAAAAAATATAAAGCTATAAAATAGCATTTTAGATACCAGTGTTGAAATAAACAGGAACGATAAAATAAAGAAAATGCTATAAATAGAAAATTTTAGGATACATTCCAAATCTTAGTTAGTCCTTGAACTAAAATTAAAGATTAAATTGAATTTGATCGTGAGCAGTTGTTTGAAAAATAATTAATTAATTCATCTTGAGTTAATTATTTGGACAAAATCAAACATGAAGTCTATGTGAAGACATGCAACAGTTATCCCTTTGATTGAGAAAGTTATCCCTTAATTAAGAAGATCATGATGAGTTGTACTTTGAATTGTAATTAGTTAGCTCAGTTAACTCAGTCAAGTCCTGTTAGATTAGTTCCAACAGTTTGTGGAACTCATTGTGAGTTCAGTTAGTTAATGCATGCATGCATGTAACTAGTGTACTTCAGATAACCGAATATTCTCTCATAAATAACTCATGCATGTCAGTTCAGTCAGAGACCCATTTGAGATCAGAGGAAGGGACAATGTACTATTAGTTGGAGGAATTTTCCTATATAGTAAACTCATCCATGCAGAAAGAATTATCTCCTTCAAGATTGCGTAGTTATTTCAGAGGTCAGTGTTGTGTGTGAGGTGGAATTCACACAGGTGGTAGCCAGAGGATGTATAAATTTTGAATAATATGACACTAATTCACAAAGATTATCCTAATTATACACTATTTGGGGAATCATGCATAATACATAACCTCCTCTACGTTGACCATCAATTTACGGAATTAAAACATCAATCGCATGCGCACATTGAAACATCAATCACACATATCAACACAGTATATACCCGGGGAATGCATACAGCTGAAAACCCCCAACTATTTGTATATTATATTTATTGAGAACATGTAACAATACATAGTACAATACTCCTCACAAGTACTTAGTACTATCTCCACCTGTTACACACAAACTAGCTCAGATCTGAATCAATCACTAACTCAAATCTCCTCCGCTGCTTGCCTGCCTCCACTATGCAATACATGTTGAGAATAACACCAAATGTATGATCCAAATTCGTATTTCCCTTGGATATACCACACAATCCTCATTGGCAATATTCAATCCATTGATTGTGCAAATCTCATGCACAACTATAGTCACAACTGACAGCTATCTTTCCCTTTCACTCACCTCTAACACTTGTCTCCACTGAACTGTCCATGCACTGAATTAACTGATGTATTCCTCAGTTGATTTATGAGTTAATAATTATTGAATTAATTAATAACAAATTCACATCACTCAACACTAGTGTATTTGTTAGTTAAACTAAATACAACTAGCTCAACTAAGTCAAACTGAACACAACTCCATCAACTCCTGATCCAACTCCATAGAACTCAATCACTGAAGTTCTAACTGAAGTCCTTCATGCAATAGCTCAATTAACCCATAAGAACCACGTATTTCCTTTTGGAAGCTGCATGTGCCACATCCGTAGCTTGAACTGAGGTGCTCCAAGAGAATAAGATAATGTTTATAGTCCAAATATTATTAAGAGCTAATAATATTCGACTATTCTATTTTTAGCCTGGCAGTCTAAAAATAGACTCCGCCCATATGTCTAAAAATAGAGGTCCATCTATTTTTACCAACATGACCAATCATCCATAAATAGCATCCTGCAACTCATAGACCATGATCCATATGTCTAAAAATAGACATAGTCTAAAAATAGACTTTGCGCCAAAAATAGCATGTGGGCCCACTTAGTAAAGGCGACTTCTTTTCACTAAGCTCCATCATCTTGTTGCATTTCCAACACTCCCTCTCAACAAGATATGGATTATCTGCAACCCCTATCCTCCCTCTGTGGTATTCAAATTTTCTCCTGGTGAGCGCCTTCATCAAGATATCAACATCCCGATCCTCCGTGGGAATGTATGAAAGTAACATGATTCTCCGCTGCACACAATCTCTGATATGATGGTACCTGATGTCGATGTGCTTGGATCTATCATGAAATACTAGATTAGCCGAGAGTTTAATGCAACTCTGGTTATCACAATAAATCAAAATAGGCTCCAAGTGTGACCCGAACAACCCGACCAGGATCTGCCTCATCCATATAGCCTCGCATGCAGCCAAACTTGCTGCCATATACTCGACCTCTGTTGAACTGAGTGCCACGGATCTCAGCTTCCTGCTGTACCAAGAAACTGCTGTCGATTCGATACTGAAGATCCCTCCAAATGTGCTCTTTCTGTCTGTTGGGTTCCCTGCCCAATCTGCATCCGCGAAGCCACATAGCTTTCACCTCATCCTCCTGTCTGTACCACAATCCATATCCCGATGTGCCTCTGAGATAGTGCAATACATGCTTGCCTGCCTTCCAAAAGAGCTTGGTTGGCTTAACCATAGCTTGTGAAAGCTGGTTAATAGCATAGCATATATCGGGTTGTGTATTGACCAGATACATAAGCGACCCCACCAACTGTCGATAAATAATGGCATCCACTACCTCCGCTGAAGTAGCATCCTCCTTCCTCCAACCTTCAGGAATAGGAGTATCAACAGGGTTGCAGCCATGCATGTTGAACTTCTCCAGTATCTCTTGGGCATACTTACCTTGAGAAAAAAATAGTCCATCACTGCGCTGCCAAATTTTGTAGATCCATCTTGAACCCACCACTGATTTCCCTTCTGGTCTTGGGACAATCTCCCATGCACTATTTCTGACAATCAAATCATACTCTTCCACCATGGCATCTACCCATGCAGGATCCTCCACAGCTTCCTCGAAAGAGGATGGCTCAGTCATGACACATTTTCTCACAAGAGCCATGTATCCAGTGTACCGATCAGGTGACTTTCTCTGCCTGCGCAGTGCTGTAGGTGGTCATACAACCTTCTCTGCATCTTGAGCCAGTCACTCAGCTTCTGTAGTGCGCTTTCACCCTCTGATGGTTGACGCTGCATGAGTGGTCTCTTCCACTCCATGAGCTTCATCTTGTGGCTGATCCACATCCTGAAACTCATCCTTAGGAACTAATAGCTCCTCATCTGCATGCAAGTGTGGCTCCCTCTCAAGCGAACTCTTCATGGCTTTCTCCTCCTGAAATTTTATATCCCGTCGCACAACAGTCTTGCGACTGTTTGGAAAATATACACGATAGCTGTGGGGCGTATCAGTGTGCCCCACAGATATCCCAACCTCTGCGGTCGGTTCCAGCTTCTTCCTAACATCCTTCGTCACATGCATGTAAACAGGAGAACCAAAAATCCTCAAATGGGAAATATCAGGCCTCTTACCAGAATAAGCCTCCTTGGGTGTACTCATGCCAAGTATCTTGTGAGGACAACGGTTTTGCACGTATACTGCAGTATTGCATGCCTCCGCCCACAAGTGAAGGGGTAGGCCCTAATCATGCAACATCGCCCGTGCAACACCCATGATCGTTCTGTTCTTCCGCTCAGCAACCTCGTTCTACTGTGGGTTATGGGGAGCTATGAGCTCTCTTCAAATCCCTTTTGCGGTGCAGAAGTCCTTGAACTCGCCATAGATGAATTCACCACCATTGTCGCTCCTAAGAGCCTTCACCTTCTTCCCTGATTCCTTCTCGGCTAATGCTTTGAACTCACAGAACTTTGAGTATGTCTCGCTCTTCTTCTGCATGAAGAAGATCCAACACTTTCGAGAGAAATCATCAACAAAGATCACATAGTACTTGCGCTTTGTTGTCGAATCTACTGAGAAAGGTCCACACATGTCTGTGTGAATTCTCTCAAGGATCGTCGTGGCATGACTATCCTTCTCGTGAAAGGTGGCTTTCACAAATTTTCCCAAAGTACACCCCTTGCACCAATCTGACTGCGCAAGAGTGCCTTTAGGAAGCCCAGTAGAAATCTGCTGCAGTATCTTCAAGGCTCCATGGTGAAGGTGGCCCAATCTCCAGTTCCACAGCTTGCCATCATCCCGGCTCACCACTCCTTCTACCTTGCATGTCATTGTTGTGCAACCATCTACATGCAATTGATAAAGGTTCTTGACTCGAACCCCTATCTTCCAGGTTTCTCCAGTTGTGTTACTGCACAGGAAAGCCTTTCCCTCGCTGAAGACAACATCATATCCCTTGTCTTCTAACATCGTTACATAGATAAGATTCTTCTTCAATCCTGGAACATGCATCACTTCCTTCAATACGAAGGGTTTACCAGACTCCCTCTTAAAGGAAATGGTACCGATACTGGTCACACTGTATCTACTATCATCGGCCATCTCGATGTGCACTCCAAGATCTTTCTCATCTAGATCATAAAACAAATCTCAATCTCCTGTCATGTGAAAGGATGCACCACTGTCCAAGAACCATACCGATCCCATCACACTTGATACCAAGCATGCGATCAGCGAAAAATCCAGCTCAAACTGTGAGGCTAAGGCCTCTGCCGCTGTAGATCCAACAACTTGCTTATTGTTCTTCTTGTGCGGACAATTTGTGGCATAATGTCCTTGCTGGTGATAGTGAAAGAACTTCACCTTGGACATGTCCTGCTTCTTTCCTTTCACATCAGAATTAGAAGCTTTCTCATTCTTGCCCTTCTTTGCTTTGGCAGCCAAAGCACAATTTTCTTCATCAGATGCCTTTGATGAAGATTCATCCCTGGTATTCAGCCTGATCTCCTCTTGCACAAGATCAGACCGAAGTCTCTCCCATCCTGGCAATTTCTCCCGACCATTGACAAAGTCCTGATAAGAATGCCAACTCTTCGGAAGACCAAGGAGAGCCAAGCTCACCAAGTCCTCATCATCGACAGTCACCCCCACACTTCCCAACTCATCCCGGCATTGGTTGAACTTCGTGAGATACTTGGGCATACTGTCTCCTTTCTCACAATTAATGTTTTTGAGTTTATCCTTGAGCGCCAACTTCCTCTGGTCGCTCTTGCTTTGGAATAAATTTGTCAATGCTTTCCACATCAAG
>APFE030442297.1:24159-46200 GCA_000404065.3 Pinus taeda | reverse complement strand
GAAGTAAACTGAAGTGCATCTAGATAATTCATCAATGAAATTTAAGAAGGGATTGTTCTTACAGAAAGAAGGAAATGAGTTTGGACAACCAAATCACTATGAACAACCTGCAAAGTGGCTAGGGCATGCCAAGAGGAACATTTATCAATATTTTCCAAATGATGTTTGTGACACGCATGATAGAAACAAAAACCAATTGTATAAGAAATGAGAGAAATACCATTGACCATATTTTGATCATATAGTTGCTACAATGAGGGACTCATTAGATGATCAAATTGTTCATGCCAAAGTTTGCTCATGTAATAACTATGAGAAATAAAAATGGAGGGAAAATATAATGACCCTAAGCTATTAAAAAACGTATGAAATGGTAATATCATCAACAATTCTAGTACCAAGAACATGATTAGAATATTTTAATTCTATGACTACAACATGGTCAGGTGAAAACCCTATCATTACCTTCACTTAAATGGTTGATTTGATATAATGAGAAGAGGTTGTAGGAAATCTTTGGAACACATAAACATCATTAAAATGGCACTTATCTACTTATATTGTTTGAAAACATCACTAAGATATTTATCATCACCAAGAAGTAAATTTTTAGTGTTAAAATCATTAAGAGTGGAAGAAATGGCTATATAATTAGCCATATGAGAAAATACTTGAAAATCAGTAAGCCACCCATCAGAAGAAGTAGAGATTGCATTGAAAGACAAGTCTAAAGAAAAATGTGCACATTTATGAGATCCAGTGTTAGAAGAAGAAGAATCAAGATTTATGTTGTGCTTCTTCATTATTGCTTCTATGGTCCCCACTCTCTTAAAAAATTTAGACTATAGATGAAATCTTTTCCACGATAATTCCAATGTCTCCGTCTTTTTACCTTTTCAATTTGGTCCTTTTTCACCATTGGGAGTAGAAGCTAGCTAAGATGATTTGTCACCCTTTTATTTTATTGTTTCAAGGATGTTGCTTCTTTGGATGCTTTTCTTTATAATTTATTGGAGCACTAAATCCTTGTTATATGTACTTGTAGTGTTGATGATTCCAATATGAAATATAAAGTCTTACTCTATATTTAGCGCATCACAAAAGATTCAAGATAGGATCTTAATAAATAATAGAGGTTATCTAGTGGAATAAATTATTACAACCAAAAAATATGTAAGCGAAGCTTAGAAATAATATTATATGAATAAAATCCACTGTAATAATTAAGTAATGTATTAGTGTTTGAACTTAGAAAATAATATTCAACGAAAAATAAATCACTGAGGATTAATTCCGAATTGTTTTCAAACTTTTCATAGGTTTCATCCATTTCATCAATTCTTTGAATTTTAAGCATACATAGGAGAAATGACATTCCATTATTCCACATGATTTCCATCTTATTATCACAATTTTCTTTCTTATTTGCAATAGTGAAATTTTTTCTTCCCATGGTCATCCATTACAATCCTTTATTTTTCTATACATCCCCTATGTGGTTTTGTGACAATAGTTTGTACAAGTAAGAAAGTTCACTTGGATGGTCATATTAAAATATACAATTAATATTAAAAGTAAATACTATATATATGGAAACATATTGAAAAGATGGGTTGTTTTAAAAAAATGAAACAAAAAATGAACTTCAAACGAGACACCCCTTTTAAAAAGTGTTGTTTATGGAAACAAAGATTCACATGACAAATTTCATAGGAAAAATTTTACTACCAACTTTCCTTGTCATGTTGAGAAGATTATTTAGCAATTTAGATAAAAAGAGATGCACCTCATTATTAGGAAAATTTCAAAGTAAAACATAGAAATCAAAACAAAAATGTACTAACAAAATTAACTTGAAAAAAGACAAATAATACATAACAAACAAATATAATATATGAAATACAATATTTAATAATATATAAATTACCCTATATAAATTTATGTTTAAAATAAAAATAAACATTATTTCTATAATAAATTTTATATTATAATAATAATAGTTTACTTATAATGTACTTAGGTTTTTAATTTAAGATAAACATTATTTTTATAATAAAATTTGTATAAAAATTATTATAAATTATGAATTTTCAATATTCACATCCTAGATATATATTAGATTTCTGGGCATCCATTACTGAAATGTGTCTTTTTATTTATATTTTTCTCCTTTATTTAAATAATTAAATATATAATAAATTAAATTAGTGTATTATAAGATTGTCGTACTAGTGTGGATGATTATAATTATAATATATATGGTGTATATGTATATATTAATTAATTAACTATGGCAATTATGTGTTTTGAAAATTTGTAATTAAATATTATAATTATTATTTTATTATATATAGTAAAAATTTGAATAATTTTAATTTTAGATTAATAAATTTATGTGAATGATACATTAAAGGGTATTTTTATTATTTTTCTGATCAAAAAATTTAAAAAACTAAAAAAGTTTACAAATCTAACATTATTTTTGTTTTATTGGGGATTTAAATGACTATTTTAGACCATCAAAAATCTAGATAATATCAACACCATTCATTCAAAAAACAAAAAAAATAAACTTTATAAATCAGCATTTGTTTTTTAAGACATTCCAAAATTTCATAGGATATCACCATTAAAGAGTTCTATAAAATATTTTCAGACATATTCCTAAACTAATATTCATGAAGTTAAAAGAAATTTGTCTGCTTTTAGATTATGTGATCTCTCAACTGCCTTCTTCCAGTTCAATGTTATCATTGGGTAACATATGAGCTTCTTATAGAATGAGCATAAGCGATGTGATTATGTGATCTCCCAAATGTCTTCTTCCAGTTCAATGTTATCCTTTGGTAGCATATCAACTTCTTATAGAATTAGTACAATAAATGTAAGTAAATTAAGATTTAAATGTTTAATTTCCTAATAAAGGGGTTGTAACAAGGAATTTCTTTGCTTGAGATCTCCATTCACCCATCAAATTGCAAGGAGGAAATTTCTTGGGACTTGAAGATCAATGATTCATCTTTCAATAGAAATTAGTAATATTCATGGCTATATTATCACTTCAATTCTTTGACAATTAACCAATGTCAGCTTTGAAGCTAACGATATGCTTTTGAGAAAGTAAAATTACTCACCTTACTCCTCCTATTGGTAGAACTCCTTAAAATCATCCATCAATAAGGGCCCAAAGGATTTGGGTATAGATGAAATGTTTTTTCTAGATACATCAATGGGATATTTATCAATCAATATTTTGGACCAACCTAATGATGGAAAACATTTTCTCCTTTAAAACATTGATTCATTAATATCTCGTGTGATGTCTTAAAATTGGGTTTGAGTATCAATAATCATTTAAGAAAACTCTTTCAGTAGAAATTTCTTTTATGTGATTTCTACCGAAAGACTTTGCTTAATTCATTATGGATCACAGAAGATTGAATACAGAAATATCAATAATCATGTTTGAATTCTAACCACATGCAGGGATCGACGAGAATTGAGGGAATGTTCTTATGATAGTCAACCTTTGCGATACACATTTAATGGGTAGAGCATCCCTACACTTAGATATTTTTATGCTTCTTGCAATCTAAACTGCCCATGATTTGCTAAGGGGAAAGGTTTTGAAATCTTTTGTTTCATTGTCCTTATGCCAATTCCTTCAGGTTGCTTTTATTGAGTTTGCTTGTCATTTTGATTTCAACCTTGTAAGTGGTTTGATTTCATTGACTTGGTTTGTGAAGGGACAATAAAGGATGAGATGAAGGTTTGATTTGAAATCTGATTTACATAAGTTTGCATCTTCCATTCCCTCATAGTTTCTCTTTTGAAGTAAATCCTATGTTAGGTTTCTATTATTAAGAGAAAGTCACATAAATATTTTAGCTTTGGTGGGCATTTATATTTCCAAAGTACTTTCTACCACTAATATGAATAATTGTTAAGGCCTTTAATGGCCAAAGAATTGTAACAGAGTCTAGGTTGATAGCCACTCAAGGGATTTGTGAAGTAGAGGGGTTCATCCTCTTCTTCATTGATGAAAACACGACATTTTTAAAGATATTTTGTAAGAGGTCTAAGTTGTTGTATATTCCGCATTAAGGTCAAGTTTCTCAAGTTAAGACACCATTCTTGTCTAGAGTTCAATGCTTTCCCTATTACAATTTTCCAAAAGGTATACAATTCTTCAATCTTTATCCAGAAAAAGAGAGATGGACACTTGTTGATCTTTGCTTCTAACTCAAGGATAAAGACTAAATATTCCTTTTTTCCCAAACATTTTATAATTTTGTATTATTATTATAAACTTTATTTATTTATTTATTTTTTTTAATTCTCGTTTATAATAAATTATATAAAAAATTTGGAAATAATCTTTAAAAATATTATATTAATTTTTAATTTAAAATTTAAAGTTAAATGCAATGTTTTGTTTTATTAGGATGACAATTTAATTTCAAAATTTTAAAAGTTTTAAGTAAAAATAAATATACATCAAAATACAAAAATCTTAAATGTAATCAATTATTTTATTATTATATTAAAAGCATTAATTGATGTGTTTTATTTCAATTAGTATATTTTAAAATGATAAAATTTATTTTATTGTATATTTATGTATTAAAATTGGGATCATTAAAATGGTCAATATGTCAATCGAATCTCTCAACCTTTACTTGTTTGTATATTAAAATCAAAACTAAAAATCTATAACTATCTCAACAGATAAGTATGAGGTACGGTTATGTCTGTTGCTTCCCACTGAAGACTACACGAATAATCACACGAGTTCCAGTCATGGCTATATGGGTTCCTCCACACCGAACAGTAGCCGAACAAGCATAAAACCAAGCTGATTCCATTAGATGACATGACTGTAAAATCTCTGACTAAGCAATTTCCCTGATAATTGCTTTCAGGACATTTTCACTGCAAAATAGAATATTCATGCGATCATAACTTCTCAATTTAATAATCCATAGATCCCTCTGAGCACAAATCGAGTTTGAACCTTATTTATTTAAAAGTATTGAGACATAATTAGAGAACAAGGGGACCTGTAACTACCCAATGAGGTTTCCGTAGGTCACAACTCTGTCATGTCGACAGGAGTTACAGCTCTGGCTTGTTGACGACATATAAAGCGCTTTATATTAACATTAAAAACAAAAAATGCTAAGCTCCCAGATCCTGCAGAGTTATGTTTGAATAATTCATATCAATGCAATAATGTATTTGGTGTAGTCCCCTGCAACTTCTTTATGTATCAGATTCATTGTACTAATTCAAACATCAATGACCATACCATTAGACAAAGCAACTGTATCAACACATCACTGATTGAATATTTCATAATTGGCTGTTGAATGATAAAGCAACTTTATCAACATATCCCTGATTGAACATTTCAGGATCGGCCGTGTTTTTTACGGGTACAAATAAAAATTATATTGTGAAATGACCAAACTCCTGTTTTTTTGATAGTTGAGGATAATACTCTTATTTCCGAATCTTGAGACTTTGTGATAAGCTATTGTTAATGAACAATGTTAATCTAGGTTGTCATTGATGTCAATATATGCCAATTGATGCCCATTGATCATAACACTACTCATGGAGGGTCCAAGGATTGAATACACATATAATAGAAACAGTGGAACTGAGGAAGAAAGATATCGGAAACCATCAGAAAAAAAGGAGAAAGAGTAAAGAGGAGAAGCCATTATGAAGCCAAAAAGTAAGAGGAAGAGTTTATCAGAAGCCATCGAAGAAACAGATTATCAGAGCAAGAAAAACAAGTTATCGCATATGCCCAAGGGTAAGCGCTATTGGAAGAACAAAAAGGAACATTACATTGGAGGGGAAGAGCTATTGGAAGAGGAGCCATAATGGAGGAGTTAACCGTGATAAACTGTGAAACTCTTTAAAGACCACAAAACACATTGACGGCTTTATATCGACGTTTTATCAAAGACTCTATTACATGTCACCACACAAAACCCTCGATTGCAATTTGAGCTATGGACCCAACTTTCCAATAGAACAAGCTCTAATGTAATATCGCATTCGCCACTATTGGAAGTTACGTATCGCAAGTCATAAATGTCATCGCCCAAAACCCACGACTGTGATACCACTGGGGACCCGATGGTTCCATTAAAATATGCCATAATACAATATCGCATCCACCATATAAGGTTTCATATCGCAAGTCTTAATAGGATGTCACACCGCTGATTGTGATAAGGGCATCGACCCCTAGACCACCGATTGCGATAAAGTTGTGAACTCGACGGATCTATTAAAATAATTTAATATAATATCGCATTCGATAGGGGAAATCAACCATTGGCTATGTTATGGGCATGACTTATAAAAGACCTCGGAAAGTTGTGATTGCAATTGAGGTAGTGATGTGGCATGTGGGACCTCCTTGTGGGTATAGCCTCTCTTATATGGAAGTCTGTGGATGAAAGACTCTTCAATATATTTTAATATTGAAGTCGGCCTCCCTCCACTAAACGTGTCTTTCCGGTCATTGGTGAAACCCATATAAATATAAGATAAGACGCCTCATTTTTTACTATCGATCTTGTTCATCTATTAAAGAACAGAACAATAGTTCACAACTCGTGAACTTGAAGGAACAAAGGAAGCCGAAGATCAAGCGAGAAGGAAGAAAGCCAAAGGTCTAGTAGGAAAGAAGGAAGCCGAAGGATAAGCAACTCTGCTCATTGGGTTAACCTTTGAAAGACTCGGACCAGTGAAGAATGCAACCTGAACAACAATTCTGTGAAGGGAAAAATAAAGTTTCATCTGACATCATATGAAGGAGAATTAGCTAGCACTAGCATTGAAGCATCTATGAGTTTGTTTCTCGGAAGTAAGAGATTGCGATGACAAGAACAGTGAGAAGTGTACTCTTGAAGCAGTTACTGTGACAATTAGAACAGATGGTTGAAACAAAAGGTTGTGTGTGTGCAGAGCTTAGTACAGTTCATTGAAGATACATTGAAGTTGTGTAAAGACTATTGAGGACCATGGTGTGTTAGTCATCATGATGTGACTTGGAGATTTTGCTTGGGTGTAACGAAGAGCAACAGTGTCACTTTCTATGAGACGAGGTTGTCATTTATTATATAGCATGGAGACTACAGTGAAATTGTAGATTGATAGAATGCAATGAAGAAGATTTTGGGAGCAGAGAATTACTATCAAACATATCTACACAAAATATAGAACTGAGTTGGAGCCCTGAAGGTTGGAGCCTCGATCAAACAAGGTCGGTGCCTTGAAAGATAGAGTCGGAGCCCTTGGGGTTGGTGTCTCAAAATTGGAAGGATTGGTGTCCTTGGAGTTGGTGCTCTTAAATCCAAGGTTGGTTCTTTGACAACACAAGGTTCGTGCCCTAGAGATTGGAGCCTGACAAAATACTAAGTTGGTGCTTGGCAACGGGTTGGAGCCCCATATATATTGTACTTGATTTATTGTATAGATTATATTAATAAAAGTATTTATCCCTATTGTATATTTGGTGTTCTAAATATAATTGATTTAACTAGTAAAAACAATAATTGAAAATAAATATTAATTCACCCCTCTCTCAATATTTCCAACCATCAATTACCAAAACCCCCCAAGAAGATCAAATCAAATCAATATCATTGAATCTCAAAATCCTAAGAAGATCAAATCAAGATAACTCAATCTAAAAACATATGAGACAATCATAAATAAACAGAGAAGGCTTTGAATAAATGAATACCATCTACTTAGTAATGAACAGTCGGCCACCGGAGTTCTGGTATTCAAGAAACCAGAACACAGTCTCAAAAAACGTAGAGTAATTCGTATTTATATTCTCTTTCATGGAAGATGCAGCTATATATGATACCCCACATGAAATCATTCTAAACAGAAACCAAATTCTGGCAAATGGGGAATGGAATGTCATGGTATCTGTTTAGTCCAGCACATATGTGGAACTAAGCAACACATCGGCAATCTAATCATATTCGTATATCCATATACATATTGAAACAGCAACCAGCACCGTAATAGATGCAGGTTCCCGTCAATGAGTAGTTTTGATCAAGATACCCAGTTTCTCCAGAAAAAACAGACTGACAATAGAAAACACAGAAATGGAGAATTGAGGCAGGCCTTCCCTTCGATGAAGACGTTATAGCTGGGTAGGAAACATGGCTCCCGAATTGATAAATCCTGCAACGTCTAGCCGTTGAGGATATTTGGGGCCACTGGTGTTTATGTTATCATGGAGAGGCGGGAAAGGAGTGAACGTACTACTGTTATATAGTTGAGGACAATAACTGTCAGGGGCAGAATGGAGGTGGGACACACAGTCCATATTAAGCTCAAGTACTGACTTATAAGGTAAAGTCTTGCCCAATAGCTTCCAGCCGTGCTGGGTTACCTGTGCAGAGAAAGTAGGGTTCAGGGATGAATATCCAAAGGGGGTTTCAGGAATACCAGTGAAACGCTGCACCATGGCTTTGAAATTTGAAATGTCGGTGTTCATCAGCGTCGTCGGCGCTCTCCTGGAGGCCCTGGATCGTTTCTTGCCCACCTTGGCAGTTCCTCCGGAATTTACAGACAAACTGGCCGAGTTACTTAGACCTCCGGATTGAGGACGCCGTGGCTCCGTAGTTGTCACCGGCGTTGCTTCTGCGAGTTTGGAATTGGTGGACATGGGCGCGGAGACGTGTCGACGACGAAAATCCTGCGCGCCGTTGCTTGATATCAGGAAGCTCTGTGTTTCTGCGTGGCTACTGTCGTTGCTTGCCGGCTTCTGCTGAAATTGCGCAGAGGTATCAAGAAACTGAGAACTGCCCGCGCTGTGAGTTCCAAAGGGCCGGGCAGACGGATCTGGAGACCCCAAGCTGTTGTTCAAGAAGAGGGCATTATAAATGTAATCTCCTCCGGCATTTAACATAGACTCCATTGTTCTGGAAAATTCCACTTCACGACAAATGAAAATACTGTAATGTAATGAAAAACTCTAGTGCTGTCAAGTCGGATATATAATGCAATTCCTGCTCCTCCAGATTTGTGTGAGGCAGCGTGTTTATACTACATACCCATATGCCTTGTCAATGGGCACTAGGTCATCGCTGACTGCGGAGCGTTCACATGATCAAGGACCTAGCTCTCATGTTGTTCATAGGGTTTCCGCAGTCCGTAGTAATGAGTCCGCCGTACTCCGATCAGGTTCTATATGTGTCGTGTCCAAATTCAGAGTCAGCCTACTCTTTCCTGAAGAAAGTTGAACCTTACTGTTGTTGGCAATGGCGGAGAGTTCACACTGGACCCGCAATATCATATAAACAATGCTCCACAAACCATGCGGTAGTTAGACTGCCCTAATCGAACACTTCTATCTTTTATTTAGCAACCGACCTGAACAATTATCTTTCTTGCAGACTATTTTAGCAATATATTAAAAAATGTTACATTTATGTATTTTTATAAAGCACGTATTACCGAATAATTTAGCAATATATAAAAATCAGATCAGATCAGAGTCTATGAAGTAGATATAAAGATCAGATCAAGGTACACTTTTTTTGAAGGGAAATCATGAAAAATGTGTACCTCCTTTCCGTCCGATACTAACAGATAGAAAAAATTTAGCTTATTTTGGCAAGACCAATGCTTGGAGCTCATTTAAACAACCATGTTTCCTTGTATATTAATCATTTGAAACTAAAAAATGGTAATGAATCATAATACTTTCGCTGTTCACTATTTCCATTGATCCATATCTTTAACATATGAATTTTCCATGTAATTCTAGGAATATTCGATCATTTCTTTCACCCACAATGCGTAGAGAAAATGCATGCTTACGCTTTCAATTCTTTGGAGCTTATAGGTTCAATTTCAATATGCAAAATCGGTGGAAAAGGGGCGATTGTTACTAAAGACAAAGTGCACGGATAAAATGTGGGAGATAATAAATAAGGATTTAATAGTATTTTCATCATGAAATGACCAAATCTGTTCCAAGGATTGAATCTTGTGCCATCGTGATTATTATCTTTCAACGAAATTATTTGTTCCTTGACGTTATGAGTAAACCTCACAGGATTGATACAGAAGTATTGATATGAATTCAAGGTGGTTTGTTCCTTGACATTGTGAGTAAACCTCATCGGATTGATATAGATGTATTGATATAATTCAAAGTGGTTTCATTTAAAGTACGTTAATATAACTCGAAATTTATTTAAAAGAATAAAGAAGAAGGGAGATGGATAATCATTTCATCAGTCATTCTAATTTTGCAAATTTGTAGAATGAAAAGTCACATAGACTTAGGAATGACGTTTGGGATTAAAGCATCATCAAGGGTGACCTTATTAACCACTCCATCATGAGTAAAGCGACAAAGATTTAATTATATTTAATTTTTACATTGTTTAAAGAATAAAGAAGAAGGGAGATGGATAATCATTTCATCAGTCATTCTAATTTTGCAAATTTGTAGAATGAAAAGTCACATAGACTTAGGAATGACGATTGGGATTAAAGCATCATCAAGGGTGACCTTATTAACCACTCCATGAGTAAAGCGACAAAGTTTTACAACTTTGACACTAGCTACTTTTGAGGTTAAAAATATACTTGAGCTTGTTAGTGATAGTTGATATCCAATTTTCACATATGTGGAACATGTTAGAAACCCTATCATGAGTAATGAAATGAAAACTTTCAAATTGGAACTTTTGATGCTAAAAAGCCACTTGGACTTAACAATGATAGTTGGATTCCCATCATCATAGATGTTGAGCTTATTAGGGACTCAATGTGAGCAATATAATGCCATGTTTTCAACTAGATTGCTTTCAACTTTTGAGGCTTAAAATCCATAGCAATCCCATAATTATGTTCATTATCAAAACTTTACAAATATTAAACCTGCCAACCACCCGAGTGCGAGTAGTGAGATGTGGTTTCCATTTTTTTTTGAATCAAAATTGGGATCTAAACATAACAAATGTTGATATTACTAAACATCCCATCTTGAGAATTAAAATGGAAGCTTCCAATTTTTACATTTGCAACTTTCTATTATAAAAATATATTTTCTACCTGTAATAATTGTGGGGATTTACACTTAAAAAATGTTGATATTACTAGCCATTCTAACTAGAATAATGAAATGTAAAGTTTCCAACTTTTATGCTTATGACTTGTGATGCTAGAAAACCACTTCAGCGAGGGAGTTGATGGCTTGGGTTTAGCCATAATATAATTTGAGCTTACCATCTACCCCAAAGATAGAAACAAATGACACATTTCCAACTTTGATACTTGTGACTTCTAAAGTTTAAATTATACTTGAATCACAAGGATCTATGTGTCACAAAGTTGATCTCTGTAGATGTCAGCCTAGATTGAGCAACATAATGATAAGTTCCCTTTTGAGACAAAAAAAACATACTTAGACTCCAAGAATCAGAATTAATTGAATTTAGTCATCACAGATGTTAAACATGTTGGTGATTGAGCTCTCTAAATACCATGACTTGTTACATGATTCTAGACACAAGGCCTATTATCATTTGTTGGTGTTTGACCCCAAAATGTTGTAATGGCATTTACTCTATATGGGACTCCTTCCTACTACGACATGCTGATTTTTTATCTTTACCTATACTTCACATAATGACCCATAGTGAATTTGTATTCTTACCTATGCTTAAGACAAGGGCCCATGTTGATGTTTCACTGTATTTATTTTTTCTTTTCTGTTGTGCTTCTTAATAAGATTTATAACCATTTTTAATTATAAACAAGCATGATATTTAACATACTTGTGTGTTTTAAATTTTAGAAATTTCAAGTTTCGATAGTCCTTATAAGTTTATGTTTATGACTTATTTATATCTTAGATAACATGATGAGTTGTTAGCTAACCTTAGACTTTCGGCATATCGTCACTCATTAGGCTTCAATTGTAAAATACTACAATGACATTTTCCCTACATTAGACTCCTTCCTATTATGTCAAGGTGACTTTGTCTCTATACCCTTGCTTAACAAAAGGGCTCATGGTGTCTTGTCTCTTTACTTATGCTTGAAAAGAGGGACCATTTTGACTCTATCTCTTTACTTGTAGTTACTTTCTATCTTTACTTATGCTTAAAAAAATGGTTTGTGTAAATGTTTCCTCCCATGTCAATGTTTCATTACAATTTTTTTTTTCACTCATGGTTATGATAAGATTTAGGGCCATTTTTTATAATTAACCAGTATGACTTTTGACATATAGGTTCTCTAAATTTAGTAATTTTAGTTTTGATAGTATTAAGGGGGTTGTGTTTATGGCATTATCTATATTCCAGATAACATGATCAATTGTTATTTAATTCTGGACTCCGGTCCTATTGTTATTAATTGTGATTAGTCCATAAATATAAATATAGTAACGACATTTTTCACTATGTTGAATGTTGGACTTCTTCTTATTATAATGTGGTGTTTTTCTTTACTTCTTCTTCAGACAAGGATCCTTGATAACTTTATTCTTTAATTATACTTAAAGCAATAATACATGATGACCTTGTATCATTAATTAAGTTTAAAACAATAACCTATATGAATATTTTATTATTTATCTTCTATTTATTATTATTAATATAATTTCTGATTTTAAGAATTAATAATTAAAAATTTATAAATTTAGTAACATTTGTAATTTAATAATATTTTATAGTAACTATATTTTTATATAGAATCGTATTTATATCTTAATAAATTTTATAAATGATTTTTTTGTTAATAAATACTACAATATATACCCCCAATTTACATTAACAAAAAAAACCATATTAATATAAATAATTTTTAATATAAAAAGGAGAGAAATCTGAATATTGAACGTCTTGCTGAGAGCAAAACCTTGACCAGATATGTCTTATTAATGGTACTCACTGTTTGATAAAATAAATATGCTAATATTTCCCATTAGTAAAATTTAATTTAAGACCACGGATATATACACACAAATATCCAAAAATATTATCGTCGTTTAGTAAGTTGAATTAAATACTTTCTTGACTCAATACCTTGTAGCAAGGAGCCCAATATCCTTGATGAAAATCATTTGACCAATATGCTAACACTGTGTCCTTATCCAAAATCATTTGACCAATATCTTCGGAATCTGGGAGAGAGTCAATCCAAATAAGACACGTAATACAAAAAAACCACTTTTCATACAATCTCATGGCATATGTTCAACTCTTTTAAAGGGTCCTTCCAAACCTAGACTTCACTCAATACAATCACTTAATAACTCTTAAAAAACATCTCCCCTATCCATCATCTTGATTTTTAAAGAAGTAAAATATTTATACGGAGAATGATTGAAGATGGGTTTCTTTAAAGAAGGTTATTTATTTAAATACAAAATACAAATGACAAAAAAAAAATAAATTTCCTTGAGGAAATCTTCTATCTCATAAACCCAAAAAAATCTCATCCTTTAATTAATTATCTAATTCAACTCGAATTGTTCTTATTATTAGTTCCATATTTCAGCATCACTTGCCTTTATACCTAGACATCTTTTGCTCAATGGCATGACTTAATTTTCTCTTATGTTCACTTTGATGTTTGTGCTTGGATTATTTAATATGTAATCATGAGACAAATTGACCTTTGATTGTGTATATTTTTGACGGTTCCTATTGGCCTTTCCCACATTTGGCTTTTTGTGGTGTTATTATTTATTTATATTAAAGCATGAAAACCAGCACCCTCATGATTGTGTATTTTAAAAAATTATTTTTGCTTTAGTAGGTTCTCGTGGGTATATAGCGTGTTAGGGACTTTCCCGTATTAAATTATTTAATGGTTATTTTACTCACACGTAGCCTCGTGTTAGGAAAGGGATGAAGGAAGGATTTATTAATTTCAAGTCAATCATCATAGGTCTCCTAAAGCAAAGACAACCTTCTATTCATACTACGTTGAAAGCCATTATTATCCTTATATTTTAAAGCGCTCTTTATTAGTGAATTGTTTCGTAAAATTAACTATAAGTGATACCCAAGTAGGATGCTTGACTCTCAATCATCATTTATATCAGGTTGCGTAATCAATGCTATCTTAGTAGTTTGTGGCTTCTTCCTTGGACTTTAATAAACTTGGATAAGATATGACTGAATAATTGTACCAACCTCTTCGATAGAGTTTTTTATAATAACAACATTGTCATATCGAACTATCTATATATATATGGGGAGTTGTACACTCATTATAGTGATTTCGATTTAGTTAAAGATCAAATCAATTAATTTTTATTATAATTTTTTATTTAATAATTTATTTAAGTAATATATTCTAAAATTTATTACTTACCAAGCTTGAAAGTTTTCTAAATACACTCATATTTTTCGGGTTTTATTGTTTAAAAGTGTGAACCTTTCTAACCTTATCACAATGAGTAAGTTTTATTGTGGGATTGTGTAAGACTTACATCCCCACCACTTGAACCATAAAATCTCACCATATAGCTCAAGGATTAGGCTTCCCCACTCTCGTGGAGTCTAGTCTTTTGCTAAGTCATAAATTCTTGGTATATCTAGCTTATAAGGTATTGGATATTCTCTTGTTGTTATAGAGTCAACCTCTACGTTTGATCTTAGGCCTCAATGAGATAACTCCAACAAGTTATTAATTCAGCATGGTAAAAAAAAATAGAGAAATAAAAGAAAGAAAAAAAGGAACTCATAGAAGATTTTTATTAGTTTCATGTGCCATACTAGAAACATAATGCTCATTGTAATGGTACAACTCATAACATATGTTAGTCTTTTTGTTGCTTTAAGCTATTATCCATTAGCGACAACTTTCCATCATTTCTTCTTTCTAAGGACTTTCTGTTTTTAGTAATTCACTCAAATTGATTAGTTTAGTAGTGATTAGTCATTAGTGATTTACTTGCATTTAAATAATTAGTTAATTACTTTTCATGTGTTAATTTTCATTTTCCATATAGAGGAGTATGATTGAAATTAATTATCATATGGTCACCACATGGAGGGATATGCCTGATACGTGTAGGCATGTCTATAGTATTCTTGGCACAATTAGAGTGCATTATTTGGAGAGATGCACCTTTCTAATTTAGGATAATTTTGTATACGTGGACAATCTTTTATTCTAGAAAAAGAGGTGAAGGGAGCATTACAACTAAGTATCCATTGTAATTTTTCTTTAATTGTTAATGAAAAGTATTGTTAGTGTTGCTACATATTAATTGTAATCTAGAAAAAAATATGCATTCGTTAAAAGTAGGAAGGAACTACAAGTAAACTACATAATCATATGTAATGTAAGGAAGAGAGAAAAGACAAAAACTAACGGAGAACCAAAAAAATAGCATTTATATTAAATATCCTCAACAACCAATCAAGATTAGTACATAGAGTCATTTAGAAGCATAGATGTAATATGTTTGAACCATTATGACAATTTAACCATCTGAACTGACTTTACTAGACTAGCTTGGTTGGTTGACTTAACTGTTGAGTTGACTAACTTACAATATAATTTTTTATGTTAACTTGACTGGTTTAGTCAACTAAGTCGACTAGTCCGTCCAACATCTTCCCCACCCTTAATTCTTTCTTTTTCATAAAGAAGGGGGAGATTTGGAGACTTAAAAAAATTGAGAAAATTAATACAAAGGATAAAAATACAAGTAGAAAGAGCAGAATAGAAGAGCTTTTGGTTGGTAGGGAGTCATTTTTTTGGTGATGACGATGGTTGAGACTTCTATTACTCACAGGATGGTTATTTAACAAATGTTGTAGGTGGGTGGAATGATGCTTCTTGTGTTGTATCGATAGAACTTAAGATATGAATTTTGCATCTTAGTTTCTCTCATGACAACTAGTTGGACCCTTCCAAGTTGATCTCTTATATGTCTGCATGTTTTTCAGGTGTCTGGACGCATTATGATATGCTTGGTTTGAAAATATGAAACTTGCGCTAAGGAGGGGTTAGTTCTATCGATCATTCCTGGATAGGTACCTTTCGAAAATCCATTTGGTTGATGATTGGTGCAAGTGATTGAAGGTTTTTGTTGAATATTGACCATATTTTACCAATTGTTTGGATTTCACCTCCAAAGACATCAAATCTACCAAGTATTGGACTTTGATAATCAGTTAGCTTTGTCAGTTCAATCATTGGTTGAGTGCCTTGATGCTCTAGATATTCAATTTTTTGTGGATGATTTGTATCTAATAAGTGGAATTGACTTCCTTCATCTATGCCTGCTTTTTCCCTAAGATGTTAGTATGAAAGTTTTTAGATGGTGTACAAAATACCCTCACTTTAGTTACTGGTGACAAATAACCATAAAAACAAAAAAAATAAGTGGAGAAGTTGCTAACACTCTTCAAATCTACAAAACACATCACAGATAACCTTGAAAAGAGAAGTTATACAAAATAAAAAAGTAGACAATAGCAAGATAATAGAGTGAAAACCCAATGGACATAAAATTATATTTTTATTGAAATTAAGTATATTACACCTGATGAGGAGAATATGTGGACTCAAATCTACAACATCCCCCTCCATGGGATGGGTTCTTTGATACCATGTACTTCAACTACTACTCTCTTTGTCAATGATTGTAGCGGGAAAAAGGAAGTGATGGTGGCTTGAACTCAAATTTGGGAGCTCAAATGCTATAATACAATAGTCATGATTATGAAGTGGTCATGTACAGAGAATGGGAGAAGACTGCTCTACTTATAATAAAATATTAGGATAGATCTAGATCTAGAAAAATAATAAAAAATTACTACACCAAATCAAGATCTAATCATTACAAGTATTTTATTATATTTTAGAGAGGGAAAGATTATTTAAATCATCAAATATATTTATTTAGAAAATGGTTCAAGTAATTAACAAAAAAACAAATGATTTATTAACTAATTTATGGGGATAAAGTCAAATATAAATTAGAAATAATTATTAAATATTGATTTAATAATTATCTCATGAGAGAAATAGGGGATACATATGAAATAATAAATAAATAATGATTTATTTAATTATTCATGAGCAGTTAAACAAAGAATGGTTAGAAATAATCATTAAACAAGTATTTAATAGTTATTTAAAGAGAATGTAAATAAATAATGATTTATTTTATTATTCTCATGGAGTTTTTTAGGTAATAATGAGGAATGATTTAGGAAAATGGTTCTCTAAAGTATTTTCTAAGGTGAAAGTGAATTTCATTATGTAAAAACACATCCTACAAGGTGTAATTCAATCAACCTAGTAAGAAATGGTTATGGGATCATTTTCTAAGTGATAACAGATTTCCCCCAAATGTATGAGTGTTAGGAGCACTTGTATGACTGAAATACATTGTAGGTTCACTTTCAAGAGACACCAAAAGGAAGTTACACACACACTGAGAGAGAGAGAGAGAGAGAGAGAGAGAGAGAGAGAGAGAACTAAATCAGTGAAGGGAAGAAATAAAACTAGGGGTGGTGAGATCTACCTTCCGTATAGAAATTTCCTTTTATGGTGAGTACATGATCTCAATGAGGTGGGGGTGGCATACCCATACTTGCCTAGATAACTTAGTACAAAGAATAATGGTGCACCCAACAATGTGGTTCTGAGCATCATAGTACATGATACATAATGTGCTAACGTCAATGGGATAGAAAGTAATACAGTGTTATAATGAGTCCAATATACAAATGTTCCTCGAAGATAGAGGCCAAGACTAATAAAATGAAAATTGTTGCACTAAGTACATAGAATGGAATTCCCCCAAGATAACGTGAGGGGTAGATCACAACCAAATATGCCCTGCTAAAAAAGAAAGGGCTCTAAAGATCTGAATGAACTATCTAAAGGAGAGGCCTATGTTGTGTTATCTTCGATTGGTAGAAACTAAGCCAGTAAAATTTATGGAACTACATCTGAGTTTGGATCATGATATGCTTAGTGTTGGGCATGTGGGGGGCTACCTAAAGGGCCAGCCCCTCATGAGGCCTGGAACATTGAACAGACACTCGGTGAATGTTGGGATAATATGGTAGAGCACTTGGACCATCAAGTGTATGATCCTTGATCGTGTTAAATGAGATGAAGTTGGCCACATGAGAAACAACCAAGTCCAAGCTAATAATGATTACCTTTGGTTAATTCAAGGAACCAAACAATGATGAAGGATGGAACCAAGGTACATGACCCTGTAAACCACTCTCCTAAAATAAAGGTGTTGAAGTTGACATAAGAGGGCCCCACTAGAGTTGAGACAATGAGATGTATTCAACAAGGGCATGAGGATCATAGTAATGTGAATAGTAAAGACTTACACCAGAGATGATGATAGGGAAATAAGGGGAGAGGTAAATGCATGACTTCCCTTCTTAGAGTGAAATATGAAAATTTGACCTGGCAGTGATTATCACAGGCCGAGAGGGGATAGTTAATTACTTAAATGAAGGCTTTTCAAAGATAGATTAGGATAATTGGAGGCAAAATAGGAGAAAGATAGGATAAGTGCAACACATAGAGGGAATAATATATTATAACAAGACTCAATGTGTTAGGCCCTATACTATTAGTGTAACCCCTTATTGTTATTAGTACAACCCCCTTATTATATTGTTGTACCCATGCAGTCCTCATATGGTTATTACTGTGCCCGATAGAAGCCCACTATTGTTATTATTGTGCCCTTAAATTATTATTGTTATGTTGGCTCTGATTATATTATGACTCCTTAGACTCCTATATATAGAAATGAGGTCTTGTCATATGTATTATCTAAGAATTGTTCATTTGTGTAATGTAAAGGAGGTTGCCCCCTCCAAGAGGTTTATTTCTAAGGCATTTATCTAAATTTTCTATCTTTCTATGAGATGGTTTCATAACACAATGGGCCACTTAATAGACTCCATGAGACATAAGGGTGACTCATCTTTGATGCTTTGAATAAGGGTGACTCAATAATATTGCCACAAGGTAGAGGCCTAATGAGGACCATTAAAACATGAGTAAAAAATTGTTAACAATGATGAAACTTGAAGCATAAGTCGACATGAGAATACAAAGTGGTATGGTTCTAAAGTATGAGATACTCATGTGAAGGGATTCTATTTTAATAATCAGCAAAGTGAGACATCATGCAAAATTGTCTTCCTGGTGAGGTATCAAATAACCAAAATTGAAGAGATACCCATTATAGATCTCAGTGAGATCTTACCGATGGTTTAGATGGTTCATTAAACCGTGCTAGCTTTTTCTCATAATGGTCAAGGAAAAAATTAGGGCTTTTCCTATAAAAGGGATTCTGGATCCAAATTTTGATTCATTTGTGCATAGTGTTGTTGGAGAATATGGAGAGAGGGAGAGAGCTCTAAATTTTGGTGAGCTCATAACGAACAAAATGACTATTAGAATTTGGATTTGTGACTTTTAGGTTGGTGGCCTATCCCTACTCATAAGTTCCTATAGGCTGGATTTCTAGATTAGGGTTTTATTTTGATGAGTGAAACTCTTGTCTTTCCTCAAGGTTATACCACAGTTGTTTGGCCATTTCCTGTACTAGCTAGAATAGGAAAGACACAAAAATTTGTGCCCCAGTGTATATTTTGAAAGAAAAATTGCGTTGGGGTCCCAGTGAGAGGAGGAAGACAAGGGTCTCCTATAAGTTGAACCTTAGGTCTAGAAATATGTTTGGGTGCTATTGAATTGACAAAGGATCATGGTCTTGGACTTATTATGGTAGAGAACAAATTATTATGGTAAGAACGAGATTTTGATGGTCTTCGCTCTTTCACAGTATGGGTTGTTGAAGTTTCTTGAGAACCCATTAATGAGGAGGAGCCATTATTATCATGAATAGTGAGCTATGGGTATGCATACTAAGAGGCATTTGTGATACAAGGCTAGGAGATCAAGATAACCATCTAGGACATATACGTTTTAATGGAATTTTCACCCTTGGGGGTGGTTAGTGAGATACATCTAGTGAAGCCTCGAGGGAGGCATGTGGAGGAGTTTGTGGAGTGTCATTCAATGCTAGGTACTTGAATAAAGGGTTTGAGTATTAGGATACAAGATTTTGAGCTACTGGATACATGGGCTATGAAGATAAAATTGATGTGCATATTGGGTAGACATGTTTTCCATCGAGTCATTAGGGGGCAAGTGATTCTAGTGGAAAGTGTTCTCATAGGGACATACTATGGGTGGGCCCAAATGTTATTAATAATGATGAAACACCAATTGAGTCTATGCAGGTGAGTGATGAATGGGAACTTTTCATTTGGTGTAGTATTGTGCTCATTGATCTTTGAGAAGATCTCCACTCTTTGACCACATGTGTAGGTCCTTGACGTGGGGCCATAGGGGCCCAGGGTATGTCATTTGGGACAACTACTATGATGGACAGGAGGATGGGGTGTCAGAAAAGTGTTCAAACCTGAATTTTTTGCCCAATGGGATCAGCTTCATATCTACATAAATGATTATCCATATTCTACGATGAACTTCCAACGGGATCCTTAGCTACCACTTCTACCAAGACTAGCATAGGGAATGGACAATACGTAATATATGTTATATACTAGTTACAGTCATATATTAGAAAGCATATGTATATGGTACTGATGTTAGAATGTATGACATGCATATATAGCATTGGTGAGGCTAACATGATATTTGGAGTGACCTACAACACATGAGGCTATACATCAGGGTGGATCCACATTTCAGCAAAGGCCATATAGTGTTGAGAAAATGGAGGACATTAGGTGTAGGCTTGACATAGTACTAAGAGATGTGACAGAGTATGCATGGCATGAGATGGAGGATTAGTACATGGATGTGTGTGAAAATCTTCACTCTAGTTGCTGAGTGATTCTGAGATGCACAACTATGGTCGGTCAGACTATTAGTGATCTATGGGATGGAGACTAGCCCCTTTGGCCTGAGAGGCTCCAAAGGATAATGATTAGGTATAGGGGTGTAGGTTCCTCTAGTTTTGTATGTATGCTTATAACATGCTATGGAAATTCCGAATGTATTTAGAATAGTGGACTATAAACATGTATTATGTATGTTTTGATACATAATATTATTATGCATGGTTTTATGATGTTGTCATCATTTACTACTCAAGGTTTCCTTCTTAAGGATCCATGTGATAAATTCCAATATAGAATGCTATTTGCAATCTTATCTACATATTTATTTTGGGCTCTAAGAACATGATTAAATGAAATGGATTGAAATTCACATGCCAAAAGTGTAACTCTTAGATATTTTCTAAATAGGATAGTTTTATGCACATCATAAACGCCATTCAATTACATGACGAGAAACAAGGAATTAAGAAAAGCATGAATGTGAAGGATGTGATGATCAAAGGCATCGACTAACAAACCTATAGTTGCATCATATTAAAATTGATTGTTGGTGGCAAATCCAATGCATACACCATTGTGGTGGACTAATGATTACAAAGGAGTAAAATGGCCCAATCTACCAAGGCTAGATTCCTAAAGAAGTGACTTGCACTGTCAGCATAGCCAATATACATTGTGGATGATGGATCCATATGAAATGAACAAGAAGAAAATCTATGATGAACTATGAAACCTACCTAAAATAACGTGAAATGAAAAATAAATAATATGCATTCAAGAGGTAAACACTATGGGTATAATTTATTCAGGTAGAGTGGATTACAAGGGTTAGGGAGAATTCTATTGAAAATAATACTGAGAGGGGGGGTGAATCAGTATTATAAAACTCTTTCTAATTTATGCAGATGAAACCTGCGTATACCTTATAATTTAATATATTCTTTAGATGTGGATCATTATAACTATTGCAAACAAGAACAACAAGAAAATAGAGCAACAGTCACACCAAAGGACACAAGATATAAGGTGGAAACCCAATGTGGGTGAAAACCACCTACTGCAATATGTCTCTATCTTCTTTCAATTAGAA
>APFE030442297.1:0-24062 GCA_000404065.3 Pinus taeda | reverse complement strand
ATATGTCTCTATCTTCTTTCAATTAGAAACTTCTTTTACAATGATTTTGTACTAGTGCAGTCTTATACCAGCACGCAGGCTTCAACCTGTAGAAGGCTACAACCTTCTCTTTTCTTCCAAGGACCTTGTTTCATAAATTTTCATATTGGATCCATGAATATCAATCAAACATCAAATAGATATGAAATCACCCAACTTCCTTGTACAAATACTGAGTCAATAACTTCTCAATACACAACAACCATACACAAATTCAGAACCTTGAACTCAGTAGTAATAAGTAAAGGCAGCTAAAAATATTTCAAGAAAAGTCTGCAACTTCACCAATAGAAACCTGTAAATATCCGCACTTCTCCTGTGTCGAGCCTACGCACTTCCGCACCTGCTTTGTCTTATCTTCTACACACCTCCGCACCTGCTGCCTTCTATTTTGCGCACCTCCGCACTGCTTTGTCTTATGTTCTGTGCACCTGCGCTATCAACTGGACTACGCACCTCCACACCTCGACTGCGCACCTCTGCACCTGCGCCATATCTTGCCTACGGACCTCCGGGTATAGACACTCTATCAGTCCTCAACTATATCCCAGACTATCAGAGTCACAGATCTAATCATGCGCCAAGGAGATCTCGTCTTATCAGTAGATTCACCTTATAATTCTTAGGATTCTCCCTAATTCAGATCCAACTATTATTCACCAATCGATCACCAAAATTTCAGATCTTGCTCTTAAGATATTCAACACATGAGTGCCCAGCCAAATAATCTCCTTTCCTTCTTATACACAAACCCTTACACAAACCATGGACCAAAACCATAGAAACCCAATACAAGAGATCCAACCCAGGGTTCAAAACTTTAGATGCAAAAACCACGGACCAAACCATAGGTTCAAAAGCGTTGGACTAAATACCATGGATCACTCGTAAGATTTCCCACGTGTGTGCAGTTTTCTCTGCATGAAAGTGTGTGAACTAGGGGTTCGCATATTTTGAATGGTACACTTGTGAACCTGTCCACAACTTCCGAACGGTGCATCTGTAGAACCCATTGATGATCGCATCTTTGAGATCAGGAACCTGTGCACCTGCCATTTTATGCCATTCTGAGAGCCTGAACCTGTGATCTGCTACTTGAGTGAATTTCCATCAAGGACAACACTTATTTCATCGAGCCAAACCAGTGCCATAATGCCAAAAATCTCCCCCTTTGGACTTGATGGCAACCCAAAGTCACTCAAGATCTTTCCTCCCCCTTTGTTATCAAGGGCAAATGGTTATGCTCCCCCTGAATGCATGTTGAAATCTCTGTTCTGTTGTGCTATCAAAGCTCCCCCTGACAAATAGGCAATATCTGCAAGAAGATGTTCTACAGAAGAAATCATAATTGACCTCTCTATCACCAAAGACTCATACATACAACTCCCAACCAGGTGGGGATACATGAGATAATGAGCACACTACATTATCCATCCCAGGCATAGTGGGGCAACCAAAATAGGCCATTACATGACCTTGACAAAAGAAATATAAGACATAGAGACAAAAACATCAGTAACATTATTCATATCAGAATCTATGTTCTCCTTCTACACTTGCTCCTCCTAAAATCCAACATAATTGAACCAAGATCTTCTATGATAATGCAAACAATGCATTATTAGAAGAATATATGCTCCCCTTGAACCTATGCCAGAAGGTCTCGCATACACCCATATGAAACTTCGTGTACCCCTATCCCTTACTTAAGGAGCTAATCCCCAAAGAGTTCGCCCCTCTTTTGCAGAGGGAGATTCAAATAACGAAAAAGAAAGGGTGGGGGATAAAGAATCAAATGAAAAAGGGGAACCAGACAAGATTCAACAACAAGATGATGCATGAGTTACCCCCATCTTCTGTCTGAGGTATTCAAAGGTCTCCCTGGGCAGTGGTTTGGTGAGAATATCAGCAACTTATTCCTTAGAGGGAACATACTACAATTTGACCTTTTGATCAAGTACTTGTTCTCGGAGAAAATGATACTTGATCGGGATGTGCTTGGTCTTTGAATGCATGACAGGATTCTTTGAAATATTGATTGCACTTGTATTATCACAAAAAATGGAGATAGGTGGAGTACAAGTGATTTGAAGATCTTGCATTGTTTGCATCATCCAAAGGAGTTGTGTGTAGCAAGATGCAGCAACTACATATTCTGCTTTAGCTGTAGATAATGCAATAGAGCTTTGTTTCTTGTTGAACCATGATACTAATCTAGGACCCATGAAGAATGCACCACCACTAGTGCTTTTCCTGTCATCCACGCTTCTTGCCCAATCTGCATCTGTGTATGCATGAAGTGTGAGATTTGTACCTCTAGGATACCATAAGACATAGTTTTTAGTTCCTTGTAGATACTTGAAAATTCTTTTAACTGCTTGAAGATGAGTTTCCTTTGGATTTTCCTGAAACCTTCCAACTATTCCCACTGCATACATAATATCTGGTTGGGTACTTGTTAGATAAAGCAAACTACCAATCACATCTATAGGTTGGTTGATGTACTGCTACCGATTCATCATTTGTGTTGAGGCTGTAACCTGTCACCATAGGGGTACATACTGGTTTGGAATCCTCCATCCCATATTTCTTCAAGATCTACTTGAGATATTTGGTTTAAGATAGAAAAATGGCGTCTTTGTTTTGTTGGACTTGTAGACCAAGAAAGTATGTGATCTCACCAAGCATGGACATTTCAAACTCTTTCTGTATCACCAAGGAAAAGTTTTGACTCATGTCTTCTTCATTGCTACCAAAGATGATATCATCAACATACACCACAAGTATTAGCAACTTATTATTGTCAATTTTTATATACAGATTGCTATCAATTGATCCTTTTATAAAACCTTGTTGATGGAGGTACTTATCCAACTGATAATACCACGCCCTTGGAGCTTGTTTAAGGCCATAGAGAGCCCTTTTGAGTCTGCATATAGGATTTGGATCATTTCCAAGGATAAACCCATCTGGTTGCTCAATGTACACTTCTTCATTCAAGTCTCCATTCAGAAAGGCAGATTTTATGTCCATCTGAAATACTTTGAACTTCTGAAAGCTAGAGAGAACAAGGAACATTCTTATAGCCTCAAGTCTGGTAACTGGAGCAAAATTTTCCTCAAAGTCTATGCCTTCTTATTGTGCATATCCCTTACAAACAAGTCTTGCCTTGTTTCTAACCACATCCCCATTTTCATTTAGCTTATTTTTGAAAATCCATTTTGCTCCTATGACATTCTTGTCTTTTGGTCTTGGAACCAACTCCCAAGTGTTATTCTTTTCAATCTGCTCAAGTTCTTCCTCCATGGCCTTGACCTAGCATTCATCTTTGGATGCCTCTCTTACATTTTGTGTTTCAATGGAGGAGAGCAGTGTTAGATAGCTTGAAGCTTCTGAAATGGTTCTTCTTATTTGCACACCTGCCTCTTTCTGCCCCAAAATTTGAGATTCTGGATGATTCTTTTGAACGTATCTAGATGGAGTCTTTTCTTCTATCCTTATCTGTTCTTCTAGTGCCTCATGGGTTTCTTCTTCATCATGAATTTGATTTGATGTTGACGGATAATCCTCTTCGAGATCTTCAGATTTTATCTGCCTGGGAGGGTTTCCTTCTTCATCGACCACTACATCAATTCTTTCAACAATTTTACCAAGTCTTTTGTTGTAACATTTGTAAGCTTTACTGTGGGGAGAGTAGCCAAGTAGAATTCCTTCATCTGCTCTAGGTTCAAACTTGCCAAGATTTTCATCAGTCCTTTTAATGTAGCATTTGCTTCCAAAGATTTTGAAGTATTTTACCGTGGGAGTCTTACCATACCAAATTTCATGAGGAGTCTGAGTGTTGTTTACCTAGACATTTGTCTTCTTGAGAATAGTAACAACGAGAAATGCGGCTTCACCCTAGAAGGTTGCGGGAGTTCTAGACTCATCAAGCATAGCACGAGCCATTTGTTGAATCATTCTGTTCATCCTTTCCACTACTCCATTTTGTTGAGGAGTCCTTGCAGTAGAGAATTCCCTTCTTATTCCGTGTTCTTCACAAAAATCGAAAAATTCATTTGAGGTAAATTCCCCTCCTCGATTAGATCTAAGGCATTTGATTCTGCGATATGATTGATTTTCAACCAAAGCTTTGAATGACTTGAACTTTTCAAAAGCTTCATCTTTATACTTCATGATTCCTATCCAACACAACCTTGAAAAATCATCAATGAACAATATGAAATACTCTTCTCCTCGAGGTGATCTCTTCCTAGTTGGACCACATATATCAGTGTGGACAAGTTCAAGTGGCCTTCTAGCTGATCCTTCCTTCTCAGGGAAATTACTTTTGGTTTTCTTACCAATTTGACATGATTTGCATATTGTGTTGTCTGGAATTCTGATGTCAGGAAGATCACGAACTACCTAATATCTGCATGCTTTCCTGATCTAAGAGAAGCTAAGATGTCCCAGTCTTCTGTGCCATAGCCAGTGTTCATCATTCTTGCTTAAGTAGCATTGTTGATGTTCTCCCTTGAGTACGTATAAGTTATTTGGAGTTCTTATGCCTCTGATCACTGTTTTTCTTGTATCAACCTCATGAACAATACATCCATTTGATCGAAATATTACCTCAGTTCCTTGATCACACATCTAATTAACACTCAATAGATTATGCTTTAAGCCATCAACATACATGACATTTCCAGCTTTGACCTTCTCTTTCAATTGAATAGAACCTTGACCTTTTATGAATGTAGGGGTTTCATTTCCAAAAGAGACATTCTTCTCTTTTTCTAAGGCAGTATATGACTGAAGTTTTTCTTTATTACCTGTCATATGTTTCAAGCATCTATTGTCAATGTACCATTGATTTTCCTATCCTTCCACATATAAGGCTATCCCACAAATTTCTGGTTGTGGTTCTTTCTTTCTCCATGTTTTGGAACTCAATGAAGCCTACTCCTTCTGAATTGTTTGTCAAAACCTGGTTCTGCATTCAGAATCTTCATGACCGAAATTGTTGCAGATAGTACATTCTATTTCATTTTCAAGAGCAGAGAAGTTATTGTAGGTTCTTTTCATGATTCTTGTTATACTCCTTTGTTTTTGAGCTTCCCTAGTCATGATGGTCTTATAGGAAACACATTGAGTAGCTTTATGACCAAAGTTATGCCAAGAGAAACATTGGCCATTGAAGAAAATCATGCGATAACCAAATCTACCAACCATATGATTGTAGTTTCCATCCATTCTTGAGCTAAATTGAGAATGATTTAACTGTGGTTGGTTGAGGCTTCTGTTCATCCTTGAAGTAGATTTCCCTTGATTTACTTGATAATATTTGATCATTCTTGAAGCGAATTGCCCCTGATTTACCTGGTGATCTGCATTATGCTTTTGATTGTCAACTTTTTCCTTTCTCCTTGCTGCTTCAAGATAACTTTTGGAGGTGGATGGCTTCTTTGTTTGCTTCTGGGCTTGAGATGCTTCTTCAGAATATCCGAGATCTATCTTGATTAGAGGAGAACACTATACTTTGATAATCTCATCCAAAATTTTAGATCCTTTAGCAAATCTAAGATTAAGGGCTTTTGTTTTCTCAATTTCTTTTCCAAGTCCCAGAATTTCACATTCTAACCCTTCATTTGTTTATCTTTTTTAGCAAGTTGGATTGTTAGAGTATCTATAATCATGTTCTTTTCCTCTAAACAAACTTTAAGTTTAGCAATTTCTTCATAAAGACCTTCTTCATTTATAGCATCCAAGAAATAATCATCTTCAAAAGCCATCAAAAGTCTATTATCATTTCCTTGTTCATCTTCATCACCATCTGACAATCCATCATTGTCTTCATGCGTGTAATAGCTCTTCTTATTCTGTCTTTTGTTCCATCTAACAGGTTCCTTACCTTTGTCTAGTTTATCTTTATGTGGACATTTTGCAGCATAATGACCAACCCTTCCACAAGCAAAGCATTTGAAAGGCAACTTACCTCTGAATCTTCCAGTTCCCCGTTGAAGATTTTTGACAAAATTTGATTCTTCCTCTTCTTCTGACATATGTCCTGGCTCATAGTAATCTCCCTTTCCTGAAGCTTTGAATGCAGCTTCTCTTTTGTCTGATGGTCCTCCTTTTCTCATTTCATAAGCAGTTAGAATTCCATGTAATTGTGACATGGTAAGATTCTTTAGATTCTCCTTTTCTTTTATGGCAGAAACTTTTGAATCAAACTTAGGAGAAAAAGATATTAGAACTTTCTCAACCACAACAACTTCTTTTATTTCTTCACCCAAGTTTTTCATACAATTTACGATCTCATCTATACATAGGAAATAGCTAGCTACACTTTCATCATTAAGCATTCTGAGACTTTCATACTGAATTTTAAGAGTTTGTAATTTTGCTCGTTTTACCTGCTCATCTCCTTCATAGCTTAGAATGATCTTGTCCCATATTTCCTTTACGCTTTTGAGCTGCATAACCTTGACGAATTCTGATTGAGATAGACTTCCTAATAGAGTATTGACTGCTTTTGCATTTGTTTCATACTACTTCTTACCGGCTGTGTCTGTAGGAGTTGCTGATGGAAATGTGTATCCTATTTCCATAATATCGCATACTTCTGTACCAAGAGATTGAAGATAGGCAGTGATTCTTACCTTCCAATAGATGAAGTTGCTCCCATCAAAAATCGGTGGCCTGATAGATGCTTCCTTTTCGTAGTTGCTCAGGGTGATAGATCTTCCTTCAAGCGATCAAGCTTTTCTTGAAGGACCTGCTCTGATACCAATTGTTGAAAATAATACTGAGAGGGCGGTGAATCAGTATTATCAAACTCTTTCTAATTTATGTAGATGAAACTTGCTTATACCTTATAATTTAATATATTCTTCAGATGTGGATCATTAGAACTATTGCAAACAGGAACAGAAAAAAATAGAGCAACAGTCACACCAAAGGACACAAGATATAAGGTGGAAACCCAATGTGGGTGAAAACCACCTACTGCACTATGTCTCTATCTTCTTTCAATTAGAAACTTCTTTTACAATGATTTTGTATTGGTGCAGTCTTATACCAGCACGCAGGCTTCAACCTGCAGAAGGATACAACCTTCTCTTTTCTTCCAAGGACCTTGTTTCATAAATTTTCAGATTGGATCCATGAATATCAATCAAACATCAAATAGATCTGAAATCACCCAACTTCCTTGTACAAATACTGAGTCAATAACTTCTCAATACACAGCAACCATACACAAATTCAGAACCCTGAACTCAGCAGTAATAAGTAAAGGTAGCTAAAAATATTTCAAGAAAAGTCCGCAACTTCACCAATAGAAACCTGCGGATATCCGCACTTCTGCTGTGTTGAGCCTGCGCACTTCCGCACCTGCTCTGTCTTATCTTTTGCGCACCTTGGCACCTGCTGTGTCTTATGTTCTATGCACCTCTGCACTGCTGTGTCTTATGTTCTACGCACTTCCGCACCTGCACTGTCCACTGGACTGCACACCTCCGCACCTGCACTGTCAACTGGACTGCGCACCTCCGCACCTACACTGTCAACTGGACTGCGCACCTCCGCACCTACACTGTCAACTGGACTGTGCACCTCCACACCTAGACTAAGCAGCTCCGCACCTGATCTGTCTTCTGGACTGCGTACCTCCGCACCTATGTCGTATCTTGCCTGTGGACCTTCGGGTATAGACACTTTATCAGTCCTCAACTATATCCCAAACTGTCAAATTCACAGATCTGATCATGCGCCAAGGAGATCTCGTCTTATCAGTAGATTCGCCTTATAATGCTCAAGATTCTCCTTATAATGCTCAAGATTCTCCTAAATTAAGATCCAACTATTATTCACCAATCGATCACCAGAATTTCAGATCTTGCTCTTAAGATATTCTACACATGAGTGCCCAACCAAATAATCTCCTTTCCTTTTTATACAAAAACCCTTACACAAACCATGGACCAAAACCGTAGAAACCCAATACAAGGGATCCAAGCCGGGGTTCAAAACTTTAGATGCAAAAACAACGGACCAAACCATAGGTTCAAAAGCGTCAAACTAAATACCATGGACCACCCGTAAGATTTCCCATGTGCGTGCGCTTTTCTCTGCATGAAAGTGTGTGAAATGGGGGTCCGCATCTTTTGAACGATACACTTGCAAACTTGTCCGCAATTTTCGAACGACGCATCTACGGAACCTGTTAATGACCGCATCTTTGAGATCAGGAACCTGCGCACCTGCCATTTTCTACCATTCTGAGAGCCTAAACTTGTGAACTTCTACTTGAGTGAATTTCCATCAAGGACAACACTTATGTCATCGAGCCAAACCAGTGCCATAATGCCAACAAATTCATATTCTGGGCCTTCTAAAATATATGTTTGCTTTCCAAAACATTTATAATTTATATAAGGACCATGCCATCTTTCTTCAAATTTCCCATGCCCCGAGACATCATGGGATTGATTGTAGATGAGAACAATATTGCCTTCATGATAGGTATGGCAGTGAACCTTATGATCATACTAGGATTTGGTGTGCTTTTTAGCCGCTTCTATAATTGGTAAAGAAACTCAATGATATTCATTGGCATGTTCTAACATGATGAGCCTTCTTCTAAAGGTTCGGTTCCTGGGAAAAGTTTGACAAAAAGATGAAGGGAGGGAATTTTACACTTGCTTGGTAAGAATTCCTTATCTCCATGCATAGGGAAATAAGTGAACCTAGTGGAATTTTTAACATAAGTTCTATAGACCCACAATGCATGGAAGAGCATTAAGTTCTAGTTGGTCTTATGTTTATTCATTGTTCATTGAAGCATGTTCTTAATAATTTTGTTGATGGATTCAACTTGTCCATTCCCTTGGGGGTAATAAGACGATGAATATTGATGTTCAAAACACAATAGTGAGGATAGGTCATGCCAAATACCATCTTCAATGTGTCGGCCATGGTCAAAGACAAATTGTTTTGGAACCCCAAATTGAGAGATTACATGGTCGAAAAAGAAGAGGGTTGCAGTAGTTGTGGTATCATTGAAAGTGGGCATAGCTTCAACTCATTTGATGAAATATTCAACAACACATATAATGTATTTATGGCCACTGGCATAGGTAGGTCGACCCTCTCCAAAATTGATGTCCTATTTATAGAACGGACCAACTGTGATAATAGGGTGTAGAGGGGTAGGTTGAGATCATGCCCTTGTGACATATAATTATGTTGTAGCTGCTACAACCACCCTCTAATTTATTTCCCATGATTAGATTTTGGAGCTGACCTTCTATCAATAGGAGCTCATTATTCATTTTCGTCAAGTATTCATGTTATCTTAAGACTTATCTTTCATGCAGTGCTTGTGATGTTTTGTTTTGATCCTGATTTGATACTTTTTAGACACAAGATATCTCTTTCCTTGAGTTTGCAACTTTGTCACTCTTCCTTCCAAAAATTGCGCAAAATTGGAAGGTATACCAACCTTCAGGATCTGAATTATGCAATAGAGGAAGGAATGCCAACCTTGACCTTAGAAACTACACAATCCTGGAGAGGATCCCGACCTTGAGCTTAGAAATTATGCAGAGCCATCCTTCCCTCATTAACTATGCAATTGACTAAGGCAAGGAATTCCCCAACCCCTTGAGTCTGGGAATTGCACAACCTCGTTTGAAAATTTCATAAAAATAGTTTTCTGAAAAGGAGGAGTTCACATCACTAAAAAATAGGAGTTGCCCAATTGATGTCTGATTTATTACACTAAGCTGTTAATTATGGCTTTCACACAAGTGGTTGTTTTTCTTTTATTTTAGGCATGTGCATCAGAAACCATAACCAACCTAGATTTATATAATAGGAACCACTAGAGCTCATTTTCACACTTAGTCTTAGAGCTCTCACCCTCCTAAGGAAATCAAGCAACCTTCGGTTGAGTTTGCGGTGCTTTTCTGGGTGATTTTTTCTTTTGTCACTTTTTGTTTCTTTTTCTATCTCTTTTTTTCGTTTCACTTTTGTGAGTGTTGTTTCACTTGTTTCTCTTCATAGTTTCTACTATTTTATCTTATATTAGCTTTTACAAGAGTTTTTTCGATCTTGTATTCACATTTTACAGGTGTGTCATCATCTTCTTGTTTTTACCCATTAGTGGTCATTGTTTTGGGGACTCCCTATGCATTATTATTTTTCCTTTCTCATGTTGATCTTCTGCACTTGATTTTCACTCATCTATCTTTCCCTTAGTCATATTTTCACTCTTACTTTCAGTATCACTCATATCTGCCACTTTCTGATCCTCTTCCTAGGCATATTTTCCGCTTACTTGGCCAACAATTTCCATGATCAACTAGGAATTACACAACTCCAAAGCTCAAGCTTCATGCTTGGCCTTTGAGACTGCACAATGTGTAGTCATTTCCTTGGCCAATTGTGTATTTTTTAGTTCTAGGGCTCAATCCTCAACCTTGGCCACTTAGACTATGCAATGCATAGTCTCTCCCACAGTTTTCCCAAGATGAGACTGCACATTGTGCAGTCTGAAGCCTCAAGCCTCTCCCCCTGGCTAATGAGACTATGAAATACATAGTTCATGAGGTCAATCTCTTTCGTCAACCTAGAAATTGCATATTTTCCCCTCTGAGTCTTGTGGTTGTTGCCTTGATCTTACTTTGTGAGTTATTTTTCTTAAGCTAATTTATGTTTTGCATGATTTCATTTTTATTCTTTAGGTACTGCAATTTTTGAGTAGCTCTCTTCATCAATTACTGTCACTATGGATCACAAGAGATCTGTCTCAATGGAAAATATAGAGAGAAACACCTGGGAGGTAGTTGAGAGTACTCTAGTGAATTTTCCAATTTTCTCAAACATTGAGTTGTTCATAGAGAAATATTCATACTTTACATTGTAGAAGGTGAATGAGGTGTTCTCAGTAAAAGGGTTCAAAGAATATCTAGAAGGCCAACAAGTGAATGTCAGTGTCCAAAGGGCAGGATTATAGAAGGTTGCATGCAGGTACCCGATTTTTCCATGTGCACACATTGTTAGCTATATACTATCCCATACAGGTAACAAGACAATGAATCTCAACAGTGCCAGTGGACAAAATCTTGAATCTTTTATGGCACATGACTTTTAGGTTATGTATCATTTTTCACTGTTGGAAGCTTACATGGATTCCCACTTCTTTGCGATCACCAACAACTTGAGAAAAAAGGATATTGACATAAGTTGGGTGAAAAATCCTTCTGAATTATGTCGAACACCTACAAACACTTTCAATATCGAATCTCTCATGAAAACATACTGGTACTTGGTAATATTATGTTGTATTATATATGGTAAAAGCAGTGATGAGACCTTCCCAAAAGGTTGGGAATTCTTTCTTAATCAAGTTGTGAATGAAGGAATACCATTCAACAGGTTGGATTTGCTAGCTCAACAATTGAGGACCCATGTAAAGAATGCTAAGAACCCTACCAAGGATAAGCAAGCCAGATTCTACATGTCTACTTACCTGTTGGATGTAAGTTGTGCTCAAAACTCTTTTCTTGGCTTGAGTTGGAACTAGTCACCAAAGGAACCCACCATGCACATTTACTACAAGTTTCTTTTGGAGTGTACTTATAAAGGAGTAATGGAAACATTGACTGATCACTTCCACATTCCATTGTATAGGCTAATATTTCAAGAAGAGCCATCTTGCATGTCCCATGGGGAAATCGAAGCAATGCAAGAGTTAGTAGATTGGTTTGCCTCACCGAATGACACTTTCCTCTAAGTGTTTGGTGGTCAAAAGCCTCCATATCTTCTACCGAGATATGGCACCAACAAGTTGGTCATGCAAGAGGTCATTTATAATATCTCCATAGGGTTATCGAGAGTGTTGAACTAGAAGAAAAAGGAAGTTTGGCCCATTCATCCTCTACAAATTAGATTGTATGATATAAAGAATTTGAAGGTTGTAGACACTAAAGGAAAGGAGATAAAGATATTTACATTTAGCCATTTGGACTTCAATCTTTATTATTGTATGAATATCTACAAATAATAGTGTGCGAGGATTCATTTATAGTGGTCAAGCGGGATGTTTTACAGGCCCGAGAAGGAAGAGATGAAGAATTGTTACAATGCCTCCAAGTCCCGCAAACTAGTCAACTTCACAAGAACATCACAGGTTACTCCTCATAAATAAGTCACTCTATAGGCATCGTCAATAGAAAGGTGGAACCCAGTGTGTGAAAACAGCAAGAGGAAATTTGTACATAGTCTAGTGGAAGAGTAGAGAATCAAGATGAAAGTGGACCCAATCATCCTGAAAGTGGCCATAGTAGAGGAAAAAAATTTGAAACAGAGGAAGCAAGAAGAAGAGATGAAGCAGAGGGAAGAACAAGAGGAAAGGAGTTTGGAAGAAGAAAGGAAGAAATAACAAGAAGAAGAAAGGTAGATAATATAAGAATTAAAGTAGCATAGAAACAAGTCAAGGAAGAAGAGCAAAACTAAATACCACAAGAGGAGATAAAATAGATGTTGGAGAAGGATCTTGCTCAAGAAATCAAGGAACTGATTGTGATTCAAGACATGGAGGTGGAACTAGAGCTACTAAACCGAGATGTTAATCTTATGATAGGTTCTTAGTAGGTCACCATTCAGTCCCCCCTCCTCCGATAGCAGAGTAAGATCTAAGTAAAGAAGAGGAAATTGTTCCTCTTGATGATGGTTTGGTCATGGATACATACAATATAACTTATGATGAGATTTAGAAAAATATTGGAAAAGTAATAAAGAAACATTTTATATATAATATTATATCTACTACATTCATTAAGTAAATGGTAATTGTAATGGATACTAAGAGAAATCTAGAGGCCATTGTTGCAACCCACTTGGCCTTCATAGGTGCTACCAGGTCAAATACAAAGTATCTCATGGGCGATAATAGGAAAATGGAAATTAAATTGCATGATACAATGGAATAAATTGAGTAGCTCCAAGTAGAGGTCCAGAAACAATTCTCACCTAGGTATATCTAGAAGAACTCAAGACACGCATACTTGGTGAAGTATCAAGAATGGAAGAGATCATGCAGAGCCTTTATGAGGATCTTGTCACCGTGGATAAATGAGTTTTGTTCTTGCATGACATGCATTAGAAGTGTAAGGATAATGCTAAAGATCTCAATTTTTTCCATATAGCCATCACTTCCATGCATGAGTGGTTAATGCAACACAAAGGGGCATCATTTGAATTTACAAAGAAAGCAAGGCAACAAGCAGAGTTGGAGAAATCACAAATGTGGATGATCATCCATACTATTAAGAATATGACCTCATTCATTGCCAACATTCAAGCCTCATATGCACGATAACACAATAGCATGGATTTCTTGGTGGAAACACATAACATCCCCTTAGTTGGCTCACCTGTTGAAGCCAAGCATAGGAATCACGTCAGAGAGGAGGTTGAAGAATAATTGGATTAGCTCAAATAGATTGCCACCAAGGAAGATCTGGAGGTGAACAAGAACAAGATGTATAAGTACATCGGTTGCACTATCCATACGAACATCATGTTCCTCCTTCTGAACAAAGAAATTAAAACTTGTTCCAAATCAGTTTACCTAGATGCAATGGAGGCTACAGTCTGCTCCCAGCCTAATCCCATCGTACAGTTTGGGGAATTCATCTCACATTACAAAGCTTGGCACCGGCAAGTGATCGAGGAATGACTAGTTGAGGTGGTTGAGCTAGAGTTTCCCCAAAATCAATCTTAACTTCTTTTGTCTTAATAGGTTGTCTAGTTGAGTCAACCCAATTTTGTCTTACATAGGTATGAGCGATATTGTAATATTTTTTGTAATCAATTGTAAGTGAAATTCCAAGTGTCAATTGTGGAATGTGAAGAGTCATTTGTAATGAAGTGCAAAGGTCATGGTTGAAGGAAGTGAAGAAGTTACGAGGGAAGTCAAAGATTCACAAAGGGAGATGAATATTCACCCTTTTGTTATAAATATATCCTCATTAGTCATAAAAATGGATTTTGGGGCTAGACTTTTGGCTGAGATTTTGTCTTAGGAGCAAACACTTGGGATTTTTCAGGCTTGGATTCTTCATAGCATAGATGGAGTATCTTTCTTTGGAGGAGCAGGTGTTGGCTTCATGTTCCACTATTGGAGCTAGTGGTTCGTCAATTGTATATGTATTCTTGGGACTTTCACTTTAATAAAATATTAGAGCCGATGTGTTTCCATGCATATGTTGTGAATATAATAGGGCTATTCTTATTATGTGAATATAATAGGACTATTCTTATTATGTTTACAAGAAGAGTATCTCATGGTTGAGAATAGGAAAATGGAAAAGAACTTGTAGGCTGCAAGGAAAAAAATTGAGCAGCTCCAAGTAGAGGTCTAGAAAGTAGCTCCTACATAGCTATATCTAGAAAAACTCAAGGCAGCTATACTTGGTGAAGTATCAGCATTGGGAGAAACCATGCAAGGCCTTTATGAGGAGCTTGTCGTTATGCATAAATAATTTTTACGTTTGCACGACATGTAACATAAGTGCAAGGAGAATTATAAATCCCTCAAGGCTATCCATACAACCATCACTGTTGTGCATGAGTGGTCAATGCAACACAAAGGGGCACCATTCGAATTGGAAAATAAAACATGGAAACATGCATTTTTCAAGAAATAACAATTATGGATGATCATCTAAAGTAACAAATAACTTACCTCATTCATCATGAACATTTGGGTCTCGTATGAATGACTATACTAGTTCATATTTCTTGGTGAAAACACATAGGGGCACCCACCGAAGCCAAGTGTATAAATAAAGTCAGGAAGGACTTTGGAAAATACTTAGACCAACTTAGACATATCACCACCAAGGAAGATCTGGAGGTGAAAATGAACAACATGCATAAGTACACTATTGCCCTTATCGAGATTAACACCATGTTTCTCCTGTTGAAGAAAGAAATTCAAACAGGTTCCAAATCAATCTACCTAGATGCAATGGAGGCTACAATCCTCTTCTAGCGTGATCACATCGCATAGTTTGGGGAAGTCATTGCATAATAAAAGGCTTGGTATCGCTACATGACCAAGGAGATACTAATTGAAGTGGTTGAGATAGAGTTTCCCCAAAATCAAGATTAACTTGTTTTTTCTTAGTACGTTGTCTAGTTGACTGAACCCAATTTTGTCTTTCATGGGTATGAAAGATATTGTAATATTTTTTGTAATTTATTGTAAGTGACATTCCAAGTGTCAATTGTGGATTGTGAAGAGTCATTTGTAATGAAGTCCAAAGGTCATGGTTAAAGGAAGTCAAAGAGTCACAAAGGGAGATAAATTTTCACCCCTTTTGTTATAAATATACCGTCATTAGTCATGTAAAGGGATTTTGGGGCTAGGCCTCTAGACGAGCTTTTGGCTTAGGAGTAGAATCTTAGGAGTTTTGAGCCTTGGCTTCTCCGTAGCATAGAGGGAGTATCATTTTTTGGAGGAGCATGTGTTTCCTTCCAGTTCCACTATTAGGACTAGTCGTTCGTCAATTATATATGTATGCTTGGGACCTTCACTTTAATAAAAACTCAGATCTGACATGTTTTCATTCATACATTGTGAATATAATAGGACTATTATTATTATGTTTTTAATACATCTTATTCAATTTACGCTAACACTTATGCACTATTTCATTTGCATTAGTATGAATCTTGTTGAATGTGTGTTGTTGTATATTTCCATCATGGTTAACTTGTGAATTATTTTGCAGGCTAACTTGTGATACTTTTATGCTCATGTTTTCCTTTCAAGATGTGTACTATTACATGATTATAAGCAATTTACTCACTTTGCTTTCATCATGTTATAACTTTTCATGCACTTCACTTGGCCCTTCCTAGACTTATACACTTGTTTCACGAAAGTCACAAATACATAATTCTATGTGTTATTGAAGCCAAGGCATAACACTAAATCCCACTATTTTGGCAACCAAGACATATTCTAGACGGAGCTCCTACTCCAAACGATGTGAGGTCTAATTGGGACTTCATATCAGGGAGATCCTCTGAATTTTGGCAGGTCTAGCACCGTCAATATTTTTGACGCAAGAAGGAGGGCCAAAGGATAATCTGAGCCTGTAAGTATTTTGTGAACTTTCTTACCTTTTAATGGCTTCTTTCCATATCTTAACCCCGAAATGTTTTTCCAGATATGAAAATCTGAAAGTGCCAAAGGGGATAATTAATGAGTTTTAAAATATGAAGTTTGACGGCTTCGGTGGAACAAAAATTCTTGAACACACCGCCTTCTTTCTTGAATTTTGCAGTCATTATGATATTCATTGTGAGGATGCTACTTGCAAGTTGTTCATTCTCACGTTTGAAGGACGTGTTAAGGACACGGGGGCTTCATTGGGGGAGAAATACCATACTAGGTGGGTTCATATTTAGGGATATATATTAATGGAAAAGTGACATTATATATTGAACATATATTAGGGGGTAAAGGGTTCTTATATTGGAAAGTATAAAAAATGAAGCACAAAGTTAACGAAAAAGTATAAAGGGGTATAAAAACTATTAATCAAAAATGGATACCTACAATATCTAGTGAAAGTGGGGGGTTTTTTAATTAGTAAGGTGTATTTGGTTTGTGTTGATTTGGGGTTAAAGAATGTATTTTTTAGAGGTTTTTTCCAATATGTAGTCAAATTAGAGGTAATGTTCAGTAAGCCATGAATGCACGTGATATGTCAGAGGCTCAATGAGTGAATCTGCCGTGGTTAAGGAATGGAGTTAGACATTTCCAAGAACTTTTATTCACTCTTTAGAACATCTTGTCAAGGAGCTCTACCACGCCTTTGACATGTATGATTATAAACTTATTTATAGAAAATCATGTATCTAAGAAAAACACCTGATGAATCTCTTAACAATTTTCACTATTTCTTCAATCATATATGTTATTAATTTTCTAAAGATGATATTGATTGGAATTTCATGAAAGTTAAGTTTGGGTTTCTTGTTCATATTTCTATGAATGCAAAAGTATATAAATATTTTGAAATTCCCCCAACGTATATTGGTTATGGAGCTGTTAAATATGTGATGAAGGAAGTTGTTTTTCCAAGTGACTCTTCATATTCTTCTCATCAAACAAATCCATTTATGCAGGGTGAGGTTGGAGAACTTAAGAGTTCATTCGTTGATTTACCACCATCTTCTCCCACCCCACATATAAAAATTTAAATGCAAGTTTGGACTCTAGATCTAATGTTTCTAGTGATGATCTTTCTCCTTGACCTCCAAATGTTGGTTCCTTTGGTCCTCCTGAATGTGATTTGTTATATCCACCTGTTTGAATCGTTTCTCTTGATGTTCATGAGGATAAAATTCAAGATGGAGTTCGTGTTGACCAACCAACTTGCAATATCATTTATGATGATTATGTGTGGGATTCTATTTCTAAACAAGAATATGTGATGAAATTTGAACTTCCCCCTTTTCCCCTCTCCCTCATTATCCTAACATTTTTTTACGATTTTGTCATACCCATTGTATCTTTCGAAGAATTAGTTTATGATGATGTTAGTTATGATTACACTTAGGACTTGTGGAATTTTCATTTTACATTTGAATTTAGAGAGGGAAAATCTTATCTTCCTAATATTTTCCATCCATCATCTAATCATTATAATGAAACGAAGAGTCAAATTTGTTGTTTTCAATATCCACCTCTCTATGATTCATCAGATCATGAGGATCCTTTTCTTCTTGATGATGGAATTTATGAACATGAATGTTGTGATCTATTTATCAACCAACCTAGTCATGACTCTGTGTTTTTCATTGTTGATTTTTCTAAGCCACCAATTTTCAAGGATCTACCTTATGATGTCTTGGAACTACGACAAGTTATCGAGGTACTTCAACCCACATTGATGGTTATGTAAGGTTCATGTAGTCTTGATTCTAGTTCAAATCATGACTAGTAGAGTACTTCATCTCGTAGGAATCGTCATTATTTGATTATGTAGATTGAAAATCAATCCATTTCATAGTTTTCATATCCTCCATCTATCTTGCATGATCCCATCGCTCAATCATTGGAGGAGTCATACATGGAAATTTTGTTATCAAAACACAAATTTTTCACTTTGTTTGGGTTTACCAAGTTCAGAAGGTCATAAGAATGATTTTGCGTGTCATTCTGCTACAATGTGTATGAACTCCATAATGCATCTATAGAATGTCTTGCATGCGCTTTCCTCATCTATTTTGTTTTCTGCATTTTTAGTCTTTGAGTGTCGTAGCATGTAATCATTTATATTTCTTGTCTACCTCTATTCCTGAATATATTTATTATTGTGGATTCCCTCACCTATATATGTTAGTCTATGCTTTGGTGGTTACGCTAAAAGTTTCATTTTACGTAAGCCTGGCCTATTCTCGCTTAATTTAGGAGTAGGGGAAATTTTATTTGTTTATTTGTTCCATTTCATTTCATTTTCTTTCCACATGAATCCTTTCTTTCTTTTCTGTTAAAAATATCTTTTTCATGAGACCATGTTTGGTTTCCTAGCAACCATGGTGAAGTTCAAGAGGAAATTGTGCTACTATCAATGATTGGTTATGTATTTATTCCCTCTCTTTTCATGGATCTTGAACCTTTTAGTCGATGACAGACTGATGGAAAATATGTCCTTTCTCGCAGACAGAAACAATGGAATCAAAATTCTTGAATCTATAAATAGTGACACCTACTATAATCGGTTTTAATGATTTGTCAGTTCTTCCTTGTCAACTAAGTCGAGTAGAGTAAGGAGGGGAGGAAAATTTAACAAATGAATTGTGTTTCAGAGGTGTAAAAAATATCATTCTCTAAAGGGAAAACCTCCTTTGCTCTCAATAATTCAGGATCCCTCTTCTGCCCCATGATATCAATAAGTTTCAATGCACAGTTCGATGAATAAAATGAAAAAAATTAAATTAAGGGTGAAGGAAGAGAAAGACCTCTTGCACATGTAGGTGAAGAAAACAAGTTTTTCAAGGTATTGTCAAAGCTTGATGGTAGTGGAGAAATGTTTGCGTCCCTGAAGTGACTTCATCGGGGTAATTTCTAGGCCTGCTGGTAGTGGAGCAACACCAGATATTAAAACCAAGACTTTGACAATCCTTTTTCACTTTTGTATATATCTAGTCCCCATCCCCAATCAAAACAACTAAGTTTGACTTGTCTTTGATAGTGTGCCATAAATGAAGAGAATGGTAGGGTCTCTATCTTTAAGTCAAGCTGAGTAAAGAAGCTATGGTGATCAATGAAATGAAAAATACTTCCTGAAGAGTTAGACCTATTTACATGAGTTAAGACCCATACAAAGAGCTCAAATTCTACCAGTGTGTCACCAAGTGTTGTAGCTACTACAACCACCCTCCAAAATTTTACCCATGCTTAGATTTTGGGGCCTTCCTCTTTTCCACATGATCTCATCATTCATTGTCGTCACGTATGCATGCTATCTTAAGACTTATCTTTCATGAAGTGCTTTTTATGTTTTGTTTTGATCCTAATTTGATACTTTCTAGACAAGCTATCTCTTAACTTGAATTTTTAAATTTTGTCATATTCCCTTCAGAAATTGTGTGACCTTAGAAGGCATGCCAGCCTTGAGGATCTAAATTTCACAATCTAGAAATGCAACCCAACCTTGATTTTAGAAAATATGCAATCTTAGACAGAAGCTCGACATTGAGCTTAGAAATTGCGCAGATCCATCCTTTCGCACAAAAAAATCACAATTCACTAAGGGAAGGGATTGCCCAACCCTTTAGATGAGGAATTACACAATCCACTTTTCTAGTGCAAAAAAATAGTTTCCTAAAAAATCAGAGTTGGCATCCCTAAAGAATACGAGATTCCCAATTGATGTCCACTTTATTAGACTACGCTATTAATTATGACTTTCAAACAAGTGGTGTTTTTTGCTTGATTTTAGGGATGTGCATCAGAAACCCTAACTAACCTAGATCTATATAATAAATGCCCATATAACTCATTTTCACACTCGATCTTGTAGCTCTAGCCCTCCTAAGGAGGTCAAGGAAACTTCGGTTGAGTTTGTAGTGCATTTCTCGGTGATTTTTTCTTTTGTCACTTTTTGTCGTTTTTATTTTTTCAGTGTTGTTTCACATGTTCGTATTCATAGTTACTAGATTTTGATCTTATATTAGCTTATAAGAGTGTTGGTTTGATCTGTCATTCATGTTTTACAAGTGTCGCATCAACTTCTTATTTTTACCCATTAGTGGTCATCATTTTGACGACTCCCTATGCATGCTTGTTTTCCTTTTTCATGTTGATCTTCTACAGTTGATTTTCACTGATCTATCTTTCCCTTAGTTATATCTTCACTCTTACTTGCATAATCACTCAGATATGCCTCTTTCCTATCATCTTCTTGGGAAGATCTACCCCTTACTTTCCCGGCAGTTGCCATGATCAACTGGGAATTACCCATTTCCAAGGCTCAAGCTTCATGCTTGACCTCTAAGACTATGCAATGTATAGACCTCAGCTTTCTCAACTACACATTTCATAGTTCCAGGACTCAAGCCTCGGCGTTGGAAACTAAAAGTGTGCAATGTGTAGTCTCTCCCTTAATCTCTCTAGTCTAAGACTACGAATTGTGCAGTCTCAAGCCTCAAGCCTCTCACATAACTATTGAGACTATACAATGCATAGTTCTAAGGTGATTCTCTTCCCTCAGCCCATAAATTCTATAATTTTCCCTCTCAGTCTTATGGTTTTTGCGTTGATCTTGCTTTGTGACTCTGTTTTCTTGAACTAATTTATGTTTTCCATCACTGCATTTTTCTCCTACAAGTACTGTACTTTTTGAGAATTTCTCTTGATTAGTTACTATCACTATGGCTCCCATGAGATATGTATCAAAGGACAATATAGAGTGCAACACAAGGGAGGAAATTGAGAGTACTCGAGTGAATTTTCCAGATTTTTTAGACACTCAGTTGTTCATAGAGAAGGAGTCAGATATTACATGGAAAAAGGTGGCCGAGGTGTTCTTAGCAAAAATATTCAAAGCATATCTAGAAAATTGGTAGGTGTATGTAAATCTCCACGGGTCAGGATTATACAAGATTGCATGCAGGTACCCAGTTTTTTCATGTGCAAATATTGTCAGTTGGATATTGTCCCATATAGATAACAATACCATGACTCTCAAAAGTGCTAGTGGACAAATTCTTACAAATTTTATGGCACATGATTTTCATATTATGTATCATTTTCCACTGCCAAAATCTTATAAGGATTCCCACTTGTATGCAGTCACCAGCTACTTGAGCACAAAGGATATCTCCAAAAGTAGGGTGGAAGAGCCTTCCAAATTACACAAAACACCCAACAACACTTACAAGACCAAATCTCCCAGGAAATATTATTAGTACTTCATAATATTGTGTTGTCAGATCTATGGCCAGAGCAGTACTAAGACCTTCACAAAGGCTGGGAATTATTTCTTAATCAAGATGTGAATGAAGGAAAACCATTCAACTGGCCGCATTTGATCACTCAATAATTGAGGACCTATGTAAATAATTCTAAGAACCCTCCCAAGGGTAAGAAAGTTAGATTATACATGTCTTCCTACCTGCTGGATGCAATATGTGCTCAAAAGTCTTTTCCTGACATGAGTTGGAACTGGTCACCAAAATATCTCACCATGCACATTTACTGCAAGTTTATTTCAAAGTGTAGTTATAAAGGAGTAATGGAAAAGTTAACTGATAACTTCCTAATTCCATAGTACAGACTAATCTTTCAGTAAGAGCCACCTTGCATGTCTCATGGAGCAATGGAAGCAGTGTTATAGTTAGCAGATTGGTTTGCCTCACTAGATGACACTTTCATCAGAGTGTTTGGTGGTTAGAAGCCTCCATGTCTTTTGCCAAGGTATGCCACCTATACATGGGTCATGCAAAAGGTCACCTATCATCTCTTCAAAGAGTTATCAGGAGTGTTGCACCAGAAGAAGAAGGCACCTTGGCCAATTCTTCTTCTACAAATTGGATTGTACGAGATCAAGAATTTGAAGACTGCAGATACTAAAGGAAAGCAGATAGAGATATTTTCGTTTGGTCATTTGGAATTCAATCTGTACAATCCTAGGAATGTCTACAAAGAATAGTGTGATAGGATTCATTTCTAGTGGCTAAGTGGGACATTTTATGGGCTCGAGGAGGAAGAGATGAAGAATTATTAGAATTCTGCCAAGTCTTGAGAACTAGTCAGCTTCACAAGAACATCACAAGTTACTCCTCATAAAGAAGTCACTTTAGAGACAACACCAACAGGAAAGTGCAACCTAGTGCGTGAAAATGGAAAGAGGAAAGTTTCACACACTCTAGTGGAAGAGAAGAGACGCAAGATGAAAGAAGATCCAATCATCCTGAAAGTGGCCATAACAACACAAAATAGGGGGAAATAAATGAAACAGGAAGAAGAGATGATGCAGAGGGAAGAAAAAGAGCAAAGGAGATTGGAATAATAAAGGAATAAACAAGAAGAAGAATAAAGGTAGAGAATAGAAGAAGTAGAAGTAGCACAAAAACCGGTCGAGGATTAAGAGAAAAACCGACTACTAAAAGAGGAGATATGTTAGGCCCCTATACTATTAGCGTGGCCACTTATTGTTATTAGTACAACCCCCTTATTATATTTTGGTACCCATGTAGTCCCCATATTGTTACTATTGTGCTCCATAGAAGCCCACTATTGTTATTATTGTGCCCTTACATCATTATTGTTATGTTGGCTCTGATTATATTATGACCCCTTAGCCTCCTATATATAGAAAGGAGGTCTTGTTATTTGAATAATCCAAGAATTGTTCATTTGTGTAATGTAAAGGAGGTTTCTCCCTTGAAGAGGCTAAATTTTAAGGCGTTCATCTATCTTTTCTATCTTTTTGTGAGCTATTTTCATAACATTTGGTATCGGAGCTTTGGATTCTAGGGTTTTGGGCTCCAAACAGGTCATCATGGCATCTGCGCTATAACTTTTTTCTGCGATGTTTCAGATGCTAAAAGAAAAAACCATTTGGGTTGAAATATTTCTAAACCTTGGGTCTAAATTTCAGATCTTTTCGCGTTATATTTGCAGAGATATGCTCTGAGGAGTTGGCATTTTTGTAGACTCTTGAATTACATTCCAAACAGGTGACCTGGGGAAAATAGTCGTAACTTTTGTTTTGTGCATCAAATTGAAATTTAGTTAAAAGCTATAGAATAAGGACAGAATGTAGTTTCTTGTATACATTTTTCAGATCCAAAGGTTGAAACAATGACATGTGGCACGTCATACAAGTTCGCTCTACTGAACTAGTCTATAATCAGGTCACTGTGGGAGATTTGGAATAAATATTGCTTGGAGAATCCAATTTGGATCAGACTGGTGGCATTGGAAAGAGGACGCAAAGGGCTACTGTAAGTCATGATTTTTGAATTGGAAGATCCAAAATTACAGATTTATAGTCATTTCAAGATCGAGCTCCTAAAATCAAGAAAAAGCGAGATGAGGAAGTTTGATAGCAAAGATCTGGTAAATTGGATACTACAGATGGAGAAATATTTTGATCTACATGGTGTACCACTGTTACAAAAGGTATGTATTGCATCTGATTATTTAGAACCAAATCATTTTTTATGGTATAAAGGGCTTTGTTCTCGTAAACCACTTGTCACGTGGTTAATTTTCACGGAGGAAATGATATCACATTATGAGGATACAAAGAGAAACACCTTCTTTAGCCAAATGATAAATCTCAAACAAAAGTGTTTGATGGAAGAGCACATTGAGGACTTTCAAAATTGAATATAAGGGGAAATGATATTCCAGAGAAGTAGAGGATTGATGTCTCCATAGGGACTTTAAAGGATAACATTCAACATGAGGTTTGTCTTTGGGAACCTGATTCATTGGAGAA
>APFE030442288.1:0-11028 GCA_000404065.3 Pinus taeda | reverse complement strand
TGCAACTCATCAAAGGATATATTGTACACATCCATCCCTGAATCATCATCAAGGAGGACAACCTCTCCTTTCTCACTCAGGACATTTTCTAATACTAGAGGTGGTGGAGACTATGGGGCGACCTCGGATGCTCTCAGAATGAGATCATTATCTTGGTCTTGTGGCTCTTGTGCCATATCCATGTCCATTTCTTACATTTGTTGCTCAATCTGTTGAGAATGTTCCCATTCATGTAGCTTCTCACCCTATTCTTCTTCTTCTACTGGCTCTTATGATTCTTCAACATGTATTAGAGAAGTTTTCTCTATCATTATACCTTGCCCTTCTTCCTGTTCCTATCTCTGTTTCTCTTCCCTCTCTCTCCTTCTTAGCTCATGCTCTTCTTTCAACTTCTTTTCTGTCTCCTGCAACTTCCTCTCTACTTCCTCCAACCATTGCTTCTATTTCTTCCTTCGCTCTACTCTCTTTAAGGATTGTTTCCCCTTTTCCTCCACCTCCAAAGCCACTCTCTCCACTAGAGGATATTATTTGAACTTGTATATTTTTTTGGCCTCTGGGTCCTCGACATTCTTCCTCTTGCCTTTGTCCTACACCAGTTTGCTACTCACTACTGTTGTTGTTGTTTCTTCCTATGGTGGTGTTTCCTGTAGAGAGACTTTCCATTCTACAACCATGTTGACCGATTCATTGAGCCTAGAGGAGTTCTAACAATATCTCCAAGGATCTTCCTCTTCCCACTGGAATGTCTTGAGGATCCATGGGTAATACACCTTCACATAGCGTTTCTTGCATATATAATGTGGATCATACAGATTGTAGTCCTTGGTGTCAAAATAAAATCTTTCTAAGTCCTTGACCTTGGCATTTGTGTCCTTCAAGCTCTTGATCTCATACAATCCAATCCAGAAAGGAAGAGCGGGCCATGGTGCCTTCTTCCTCCTATGCAGTCCTACTAATAACCCCGTGGAGATGTGATATAAAACCTCTTGCATGACCAACTTATCTAGTCGAAAACCTTGGTAGCACATGGAAAGTTTTCTCTCCACCAAACATCTTGATGAAGGAGCCATCGGGTGAGGCATACCAATCTGCAATGTTGAGTAGTGCCTCCATCACTTCTTGGGACATGCAAGGTGGATCTTGTTCAAATATCATCTTGTAAATCGAGATGATGAAGTGATTATATAGCCTCGCCATGACTCCTTGGTAATTGTACTTAGAAGGAAACTTGTAGTATCTATTCACAACATTCTCTGATGGTGTCCATGTCCAACCCATGCTAGGAAATTGATGTTGGGCACAGATTGCATCAGGTAGGTATGCAAACATATAGAATCTCACTTGCTCATCCTTAGTGAATTTCAGGCATTAGTCACATGAAGCTTCAACTGAAGAGCCAACAAATTCAACCAGTTGAATGGCCTTCCGTCATTTTCCAACTAGTCCAACACAACCACCCAACTCTATTGAAAGGTCTCCGTGCTCCCTTGTCCATACAATTGACATGAAAATATGACCAAGAGTGGGTAGGCCTTCCTAATTGAATTAGTCTTATAAACATGATTGTGTGTCTCTCTCAACTTTGATGGCTCTTTCACCCAACACTTTATGATGTCTCTAGCATTCACATTGTTGTGGGGAGCATAGAAAGGTGCATCCATGTGGTTCACAAGCTAGGGTAAGTGATACATCTCATGATAGTTTTCCAACCTGAAGGTAGAAAGCTATATTCTACTGGCACTTCTGAATATCATCATCTTAGGATATTTATGTGAGACAATCCAGCAAATGATGTTTGCACATGGGAAGGTGGGGTACCTGCATGCAACCTTGTGAAATATTGACCTATGGATGTTGACATAGACCTGTGGATCTTCTAGATCTTCCTTGAAGTTTCTTGCAAGTATGTCCTTGATTTCCTGCCATGTGATCTTCATACCCTTCTCTATGAAAAGTTGTGTGTTTGCATAGATTGGTAAGTTCACTGACACCTATTCAACTACATCTCCAGTGCTACTCTCTATAGTGTCCTTTGATGCAGATTTCTTGGAATCCATGTTACTAGTACTGTTGAAGATCTGCTCAAAAACTGATGTACCCGAAGATAGAGAGGATACTCATGGCATGCAAATGTTAGCTTGAAATAAAAAATCACTTCGCGAACAGATCATGAAACAAACTATGCAATTGGTAAGAGAGATTGCATAATACTAACTCTCAGAGGGGACTGCCTATTAGCTAGATCTGTAGATTGCATAGTCCCAACTACTAGTGGGAGGTGTTGATGACTGAAGCTTCATAATGCGCAATCCAGTGTGGCTTACTGATGACTGAAATTGCGCAATGCGTAGTTCAGTCTAGCTTTAATGCTAGTTCGGATTGTGTATTACGTAATCCTAGTGGGAGGTGTTGATGAATGAAGCTTCACAATGTGCAATCTAGTGTGGCTTACTGATGACTGAAATTGCGCAATGCGTAGTTCAATCTAGCTTTAATGCTAGTTGGGATTATGTATTACGTAATCCTAGTGGGAAAGCTCTCGGATTGGCTACTAGAATTGCATATTGCATAGTTGGGGCCAGCCCTTGGTAGCCTCTGCATACTTACTAGAGCCAAGGTAGAGCCTTAAGATCCAAAAATGCGCAATGCATGTCATGAGGAGCAAGATCAAAGCCAAGGAAGCCCAGATCTTCCTAACGGAAACATGAAAATGAGCATATATGAAAGTGTAAGTGATGGTGGGTGCTGATATGAGTGAACGATGATGCATGCAATCAAAACAAGTACAAGAATCAATCAAAACAAAGAACAATGAAGCTTGTGAGGAGAGTCGCCACAACAATGATCGTTAGTGCAGAAATTGGGAAATGCATGTGAAACTTAAGAAAGGCAATGAAAAACTTAAAACAAAACTTCTACAAGCTAAAATAAATCAAAATGCTAGCATTTTTCAATAAAGAAGGGCAAAAAAACACTCATGCAAGCCAAGGAAACAAAAGCAATAGAAAAAGCAGCAAAAGATTAGAAAAACAAGACTTACTCGGAAATATTGTGAAGATTGTGACGAAGGTTCCTATATGGTTTGGGAATGTCGAAGCTCCAATGTTGATTTTGAAAATGAGCTATGGCAGGGTCCATTAAATGGATTGATTCAATTTAGGCTTTATGATGCGAAGAACAAAAATCTAGAAAAAGGCGACACTTGGCCACAGTTTCTAAAATTAACTCAAGTGTAACTCTTCTTGCTAAAAATTGGTCCCTAATTTATAGGGATGTTTTATTTTTATTTTTTATCTTTTATTTTTTTGGAAAAAGATGCCATGCATGCCAGGAGAGATTTCAGAGTTCCAGAGGGTAACCAGACAACTCACTTACACATGCATCAGGGAATAGCTGAGGGAATGCTTTTGCGCAATTCTTGGGTTGAGTGGCTTGACTGCCTCTCATGCTATGCATAGTTTCCCAACTGAAGGAAAGCTATTAGGTGGGTCTATGCAATTTTGGAGTTGAAGCTCACTGTTGGGATGAACTGCGCATTTCCTAAAGGGAAGGCTAGGTCCTCTCTAGGATCACGCAGATCATCAAGTCAAGCCTAGAACTAGATTGAAACCAAGTGAGGAGGTCAGATTGTGGTTAAACAATGAAGCAAGGGAGAAAACACAAGTTATAATAAAAAGATAAAAATTAATGAAATCAAAATTACCTAGGCTAGTGCAAGATAAACTGTTGGGTTTTAAGGAGGGAGGCTCCAAAATGAAGCATAGGAAAAGTTTTGAAAAATCATTGCAGCCACGACAATAATTGTAAAACCAAAATTTTAGATATATAAAATGACATGAAGAAATATTAATTTAGCTAACAAAGAGAAAGCTAAAATAACTATATCCAGATCTACATTCCAGATATACATTTCCAGATATACATTGTAAGGATATAGGGTGACTACGCAAATGAGTTTTTATATCCCTACAGTCGACAATTATGATTTAATAATAGATATAAAAAAATATTATTGAACATAATAAAACGGTTGGGTCATGGAGTTGGAAACTACCATCATGTGACCAAAATCATTATTTCCTAAAAACGAGTGAAGGTAAAAGATATTACGTCCGGGAGATAAATATATATATATGATATATGAAAAGTGAGAGAATATAATATTAAAAGGGAATTCACCGTGGTTGGAGCCCAATGATATGGACCAGATTTAAATCCTACGAAAGGTTGCCTAAAAGAAAAATGGTGTTGGAAGAGTTTGAAATTTAGGAAATAATCAGACATGACAGAGAGATAGTGGATGAAACAATAAAGCTACTGTGAGTAGAAAGCATGGGTGAATAGAGTCGATCGTGAGTTCTTTCTAGATGGACCACCTATATTGCACATGCGAGGTTAATGCCACATGATTTTCTCTCACTGATGGGTTAAACATATCCAACGAAAGGGTTATGAGGCCTTCACATTCACTATATGCAAAGTTAACTGTGATTCTAGTAAAATTGACCGATACAACATATTACTTATACATATTTGTTTGGTTAGAAAAAGGACAGGCAAAATATTTTACATCCACTTTGAATGCAAAGTAAAGGAAACTATGGTGTACATGGAGAGGGGAAAGAAAATTTTTATGAATTATTGTGCACAGAAAGATAGGATAAGCTTGTCATTTTCTCGAAAATATTTGCATGGTTATTGTAAATAAAAAGATAGGTTAATCTTGTTAGTTTCCTAAAAATATTTTCGTGTTTTTGTTCATAAAAAGATAAGTTAACCGTGTTACTTTCTTGAAAATATTTGCATGCTTCTTGTGCATAAAAAGATAGTTTAACCTTGTTATTTTATTGAAAATGTTTGCATGGTTCTTTTGCATAGAAATAAACAATTTAACCATGTTGTATGTTTGAAAAACATTTCTATAATTTCTTGAAAAATATTGCATGATTCTTGTGTCTATAATGTTAATTTAGCTATGTTAAATTCTTTGGAAAGATTGCATGGTTAATTTTGTTAGAAAGATTTCTTCATTAAAGGTTAAATATTATAAATTTCCTCTAAGATATTGTGGTCCATTTATAACCTTGAAGAAAAAATTGATGTGGAGACGTGTAAATTACAATTACGAATGTCACAATAAGATGGACCTATTTTCTATTTTATTATCTTAAAAGATACCAAGACTACTTATTTAGTTGTACATAGAATTTCCAATGCTTGTGCATGATTAAAAGTTGGGTAGTTAGCACAGGGACTATCTAGTTTCATGGTAATCCATTACAAAAGAAATACCATAAAATAATCTACTGAGTTGAAATGCATTGTGGAAAACAGATGATTATGGTGGGTGTAAAATCAGTCTTGGTATATACAGTATGTATTAATTCTTTTTGGAATGTTATAGTATGTTATTCAAACCTTGGGACGGAGAATTATTATATGGCACAAATGTCTTGAATTGAATTACATTATGTTATGGCAATACAACAATGATGTTCTAACAATTTTTGCATTCATAATTAAAAGTTGACTATTGAAAATGCATTCACCATTTTATAATTGTATTGCATTTAATTAATTTAAATATGGATAGGAAGGCATGCTTTTATAATTGTAGGCATGCATGTGAACTATGAATAAAAGTGTATGTTTTTATAATCTTTAATAATTTACTTAAATCGTGAGAAATTGAGGATGAAAAGGGTTGCTTTCAAAGTGTTTATGCATGTTAAATGTGGTTAAAAGACATGGTTCCATAAATTATGTGTGTTTATGTAATGCATTTAAAGAATTAAAAAAATAATCATGCACTTATAAATGTCTGCATGTGAACTATGTTTTGGGAGTAAGGACTACAAGATTAACAATATTTTTTATATTAACCTATGTTATTACAATGGTAATCACAAGATTGGTTTCGTAGTAGAAGAAATAAGTAGAATATTACCCATGGTTTGTAGCAGGTAGAATAATTGGAAAAAAATAACTTGGTTGTGAAAATATATTTCAATAGCTTTTTGTTTGGATTAAATGCATTAAAAATATGGTTTTCCTTTAAACCTTGAGAACTAATTTGGGGGGAGGGGGAGGAGCTTGGGGTTAGTAGTGTGTCCTATTAACACTTTTCACCAATTTAAACTTCTCCTAAATCACATCCAGCAACACATTATATCATCACATGAATATAAATAATGTAAGTAGCTAAATCAAACAACCATGAGAGCAACAAAACCATCACACAAGAGACACAAGGTATCTAGTGGAAAACCAATGACCATGCAAAAAAACCACCCTTACTATTTTTTCACTCCTCTGAGTCTTCTCTTAAGTAAATGATGTCTTTTACATAGATTGTATGACTCACATTAGCATGTATACTCGTACTCATATACAATCAGTTGACTCCCGTTAGTATGGAAACTTGACCTCATATAGAATCAACTAACTCCCACCAACCAAGATACTTGATTCTACTAATAAGATTACATTACTATGTTCTCACACATATCTATGAACTACCATCCACTAAAAGCCACCATGATAAATGATCCTCTCCAAAATCTGATTGGATGGAGAAACTGTTCCTTTCACTAAAGCTTTGAAATCATTATTCCACTCTCATGGAGTCACTACTACTCTACTTCTATGCACACCTCATTTCATATATTTTCACATTGGATCCAAGACACTCTTCTCAACACCAATTCAACTCTAGAAAATGAACTTTAGCAGCAAGAAAACAACAACATAAATAAAATACACCACCTACTTATGCTCTCCACTCAAGAAAAATATTGGCCATAATTCATCCAACAAAAAATTAACAATAATATCACCAACAAAAAAAACAAATCCCACACTCAACCATAATATCAAACCCTCATTCCAAACTATAAATTTTTCATAATACAATCAACAACATAAAACAAAATGGCTATGTTCTAAATGAACCAACAACACCTACAAAAGAAATGTGAGATTCACGAACTTGGAGCTACACCAAGCTCTCCATATCTATCAACACACTTTGCCGTAACTCTTTACATCTATGATCTGCAATCCAAAGCTCTGAATTAATACACTGCCTCTTTAAATAGATATGCTCATTCTGCTACTAGTAGAACTCATACAATGAAGCAATCCTACTCACAAATATGTCTTAAGCACACTCACACAATGTAGCATTTCCTTTCTCACATACACACTCAATCAACCATCACTTAGCTCCAAAGTGAAGAATATAAAATATGTAGGGTGAAATTCCCTTTTGGCCTTGGATCAAGAGTGCACAAAGTTGATGAAATCTAATTATAATCATCACTACTGGTGCAATAAATATGTTCACACACATTTTAGTACTTAATCAAAAAATTATGACCTTTACAAACTAATTTAGAAGGTTCCTCGAACATAAAAGTGAAAATAAATCAAATGTGTGCGATGAATTCGAAGAATTTTTTGCGAGGAAGCTAAATTACATACAAAAAACTACTTGATTAGGGTTGCAACCATAGGCACATGCTTGTCTCCATGCGGTTGGAGCTGTTCAACTAAATGCACAAGCCTGCATGAGTGCGATTGGGGTAAAGGATGGGAGAACACTAATCAAAACACCTCATATCCTACCCAAACTTCTTTTAGATCTTGGTAGGCATATGTAGGACCTATGGAAGCCACTCTCACCTTTGCAACACTTTATAAAATATAAGAAACATATCTCCCCAAGTGTCAAGTCAAGTTGACCTAAGAGCCAATAAGCAAAGTTTGATATGACTACCAACAAGTCCTCCACTCTCCTAAAACTACTACACAAGTTGCAACACATGTGTACACCACTATAACATCTCAACGCCATCATTATCATCATCATGAGGCTAAACCATCACTGTAACAAGTAATATCCATGAGAATAAGCATCAAAACCTAAATGAAGACTTAACTTCCAAATCAATTAGTGTGACAACCTAACAACATGACTGACACATGAGTCATCATCTCCATCACCTATATATCTACATCATCCACGTGTAGTAACATCTCCAATGCATCAAATCAATGCATAACAAGGCATCGCAAAATGGACATCAATGCACATTCCAACACATACCAACACAATAAAACTCCTCCATGAGCACGATTCTACAAACATGCTACATGATCAAAGGTTCACATCAATGCCAACATAACCATCTCAATGTCAACACAACTTCCTGCGACCATACTACAAGGATGGGGTCAATGCATCAACTAGGCTACATAGGGGGACATCAATGCAAACATGAGCTAGTTGTCATCAAGAACCAATGCCAACATTAGCTAGCTAGAATCATGCATACTATAATGCCAATAATATCCCCCTTTGGCATTGATGGTAACCATAAACAAACTACACACCAATATCCTTTATCCCTCCCCCTTTGACATCAATGGTGTTGTCACCTTCTGAAAACAGAGTTCCAATAGTAAAATGAGGACCAAAGAATAGAGAAGTTTGAAGCCATTTACCAAGACACATAAGCTCTCAAGGCTAAATCAGGCCCTCTCCATTCAATAGTGCTTGGAATAATATTTCCAATAGTATGTGGAAGTCCAAAAATAGTTTTTTGGATTAGAATTCAGAGAAGAATGAAGATACCCATTGAAAGAAAAAAAACAAAATAAAAAGGACCAAGATGAGGATCATCATAATCATATTTCAGAGTTTTTCTCAAGCAGCAGTGGGGGAGGATAGTAAAATCTATGACTAATGACTGTGGATGTCACAAATCGGTGTTCAGCGGTCAACATATTGTATATCTGTGATTGGCGGGTCCAAGGGGCAGTATATATCGACGATTGGGGGTTTTCACAGTACAGTGCAAAGGATAGAGCAATGTGCAATCAACAATCGTCGATATCTCATATCGCAAATCAGCAATCGGAGGTCTCGATGGTCTAGAAAAGTTCCAATGTAGTGTTAAAGTGTCGGGACTGGCAGATTTCATATAATAATGAAATCCAAAGAAAAACCAAGGGCAGATGGGTCCTTTTATCTCTCCTCCAGGGGGCCATGTGGAAAGGTACCATTGGATCTAATAATGACACAAGATCACTGACGTTAGCATGACGTGGCAGTACGAAGGACACATGGCACACAAATTTGGAATTTTTAGGGGTCATAAGGGGCGAAAACCATGTGACATGTGTCATCACTCACAAGGTGACACATGGAAGTACGGAGATGACATCACATCACAATTACAAATTGGAATTGGCAGGATGAGGCATTTCTCTTACACAAAGAAAGCCTTTGATTGCGATTTGCGATAAAAGGGCTGGCCCACAGTCATAAGGATTTAGCGGGAACCGAGGGCTAAGAAACTTGGGGACAATTGGATAATGCAATCGAAAAAGTTAGGAGGGCACGACCAAACATAAATATTAAAGAATTATCGATTTCCAACCTTCAATATGAAGCTATGTACAAGGTCATTGACCCCGGTCATATGAACAAAATTACAAAAAGGGGCTGAAACAAAGGGGCCTAAAGGGGATCTGAACTCGCCTGTTTTGTAATGTTTTTATTAATAAGTGGCAGCACCAGAAAATCCTCCCTAATACACTATGGTTGCATCACTAGGCATATCATGGCTCATATAGCATAATATTAGAAGTTAGAAGGGATGGATGAGTCGAAAACCATGTTCAGAATCCATTCAGGCCACTATGTGTGATTGCTCTCGCTTCCTAAATGAGAAGGAGCAAGATTGTTAAAGACTGAAAGTGACAAGGAACTGGCTGAGAGTGTGGGGCATGATGTAGTAGAAATTAATTAGACTAGAGAGTAGCAAATAGAGTAACACAAAGATATTTCTAGAGGACCATCATTTCAATTTGCTTGTTAATACTGTTTTGTTTTTTTCATCATTGTTGCTACAATTCTATTTCATTTTCAATAAAGGCATCTTACTATTGTAATAATTAGAGGCTTCATGCTAAGATAGCTAGTCATATAGACAGCTACAAACTCTAGCCATAAGATATTTTTGTAATTGTTTTAATTTCCCTCCCCTTCCTTATAAAAGGGAGGAAGAGACACTTAAAACATGTTATGAATTCTAAAGAAAAAAACACATATTATTTATGTGACTATATTATTTCAAGATTTTCATCTTCTAGAATATTAATGAAATGATGGTGATTCCTACATTTGTGTATTACAATATGTTTTCCCTCTATTAAATTCCATTATGTTTACGTTTCTCCTCTGATTTCATGTAATTGTAGCTGGAAGAAATGTGTCATATGCTTTTATAGATTCATTTGTGTTGACCTGTTAATGCACATGCTTGTATGTGGCTTTGAGATTATATCTTTAAATTGCACTCCATGAATCATAGCATCCATTTCTCCTTTATCCAATATGTCTACATGTAATTCAGTTAAGTGTAGAACTCTTGAAGCTCCAAGCTCTATGTGATAAATATAGAATTCTTAATGTTTCAAGCTCTATATGAGTTATTCTATCTCCCTTTCTTCATCCATTTCTCTACTAAAGTTTATTAAGTTGTAGGTCCTCAAACTACTCGGCCTCCACTAGTACATACATATATACATGTGAGTTATATATGTGAAAGAGCACCAGAAATACATGTCTTATGTCCTTGGATGAAGGAACCAAAGCATGTTATTTGTTGTATGTATTTACATATGTGTATAGAATGTATATGGTGTCTCTGGTTTCATGAATATTATATGAAACACATAAATTTTAGATGTTACCAGACACTGGTCTTGTAATAAATCTAAGGTTTTCTATGGAAGCAAAACCCTCTTTTGGTGTCATTACCGAGGAACATATTGAAGGATTTTTCCCCTGGGATACGAAAAGTTAAGCACTCTCTGTGTAGGTGAGAAAATATGTTTTGATTGCACCATGGAAAATTTTAGGGGCTAATGTTCGCCCAATGGGCTAATTTTCCATGATTTTTCCGAAAAACGATTCGCCAATTTCCAATTTTTATAAAAGATGATTCGCCCAAATTTTAG